>JASAMV010001997.1:0-17181 GCA_030248065.1 Rhynchonema sp. JSB1_4
CAAGGAGTCATTGCTTGGTGGTATCACATTTGCAATAGCTGTTAACAATGAGCACTTATGGCTGAATATCGTATTCAGATTTGTATGGCTGCCCCGAGAGACTTGTAGACCTTGGGGTCTTCGGACCTTGATGGGTTGTTAGACCAAACGTTTCTCTCAATTTTTTGTTTTGGATGCGATACGATCTGAGGCCTTTTCTCTGTCGAAATTCTGACGATGACTGTAACCATGTAGTTCGTGGCAATTAGAGGATTTTTAGCCTGTCACGGAGCTAGCCACAAGTTTTTCAAAATTTGGAAAACCTTATTTTCTGGAACTTTCGACAACGCCCTATTTTCCCATCCCGTATTTTCATTTCTGCAACGCAAAACGCGGCCTCACAATTGGGGACAAACTTGTGTTCTCGAACAATGTGGCCGATTTTGAAATGTTTCGCACCCTCAGCCGAGTGAAGAAATGGTTTGAGCGACTGAAGTTGTGATGGCAAGTTATCCAGAAGCTGTTGTAATTTTATCACCGTGTTACGTGACATACAGCTCATTTGGAGTTTCTGCACCGGTCGTTGCAAGTTGTGAAAAAAATCCACTTTTTTCTCGAACGAAAAGTCTCTCTACCAAGAGATAGCGAATCTCCAGGGAGCCTAACATTTGTGCGTGACATACGCTGTCAGAGTGCTTTCCAACGATGTGTGACACCATGGCCTGCAGCCCTTCCTACGGTTATGTCCCGAGCCCTTTAACGCGCTGTATTTTGAGCGTTTATTTCTTAACTGGGGTTCACCAAAATATTGAGCTGCTCTACTTGTCCGAATGAGTCCGTGATAGTAGAAGTACTCGACCACGGTGTTGGTCTGCAGTTGCTGGTCGACGTAACCGTTGCCGATTGCGAAACCCTGAATCAGGTGAAGGCGGGAAGTTGAAATAATTGGAATGAGAGACATTGGACAACACGAAAAGCCTGCATGCGCCAAACTTATGATTGTAGGATAGATGATAGATATGTAACTGGTGAGCAAATTCCATTCGATTTTTACGTTTTGTGGAAAGTTGTGGCACTAAAGCCTCCTCAACCCAAAAGAAGTCATGTGTGACCGATCCGATCATTCGTACAGTATATGTAGATCGAAAATCTGGCGCGCACCTTGAAGTTCTTGTTCGGGAACGGTTGGGTGGCGTTCTCATCCCCGATTTGCTGTATGACCTGCCAAGACATGGTTGGTATGTAAACACCGGCGTACGACTCTCCCGTGATGTACCAGTCGCGATCCTTGAACTCCGGAGATTTCATGAAGAAATAGCGCAACGCCGCTGCGTTCAGGGCGGCGACCTGAAAATTCAGGCAAATTTGAACCTAAGTTAAGCCTAAGTGATCCTTAAAAGCAGCCTACCTCATCATCCGACCAGAGCGTTCGATTGTTGTCGGTGTAGCGGAGAAGCCAACAGGCGGCGGGGACTCGATGTAGATCAGGTTGGAGAACTGAATAACAAACATTGAGGAATAGGATGCACACACACGTAATGTACATAGACAGTATGCATACAGGACGAAAGGTCATTGAACGGATCTTGGTCGCATACTTTTTTCAATGCGGATTCAGGCCGATATTGCGATTACAAAGTTTCCTAATATTGCTGCTTATATGCACATTCTTCGAGCGCGTCATCCATAAAATGTCCAAGGGAGGCACGAAAATTTTTCTCCATCGAATATATTAAACACCCAACGGTGTTTTATTTGACACTGTCCCCAGCTGCTATTGTATTTCACCACTCTTCCAAGCTTAACAATATGAACCTTCTGTTGTATACCTTGTTCCAGCCGAACACATTTTCGTACAACGTCTGTCCACCGGGGTTGGGATGCAGCGGGCCATTCTCAGTGAACAAGCCTGTCAAACTGCTGCAGCCCGGGCCACCGTTGAACCAGAACACAACTGGGTCCTTGGCTGGATTTTGCTGTGATTCGAAATGCCTGAAAGCAATAACGTGCAGTACCAGCTGCAATTAGTGGCGGATTGGGGCCTGTGCCTGCAAGGCTTGGCGGATGCAACGGCATGCCCTTGCACGTTTTCTCTGTTCAACCTGCGCGCAGGCACGTGAGCCTGGCAGGCCTCAATCAGCCAGAAATTGCTGCCAGTACGTTACAATTGGCATATTAGCTCAATCGTACTGAACCGACAGGTCTGAACTCTAAGCTACTACTAATCGAGGAGTTGTGGGTTCAAATCCGCAGCCATTAGGCGTTGTTAAAAATGCATAACTGGTGTATTGCCTGTATATAGTATGTGAATTTTAAAGCCGTCTGATGTTTGGAGGTGGATTACTGCTTCCATCGCTTGTTTCTATTCTTTTGTGCTCTTCTCAGGCAATAAGCAACTTTCATGCTGGTTGATCTGTGTTCCAGGTAAAACTTAGAAACGTCTTTGATCACGTGAACATGGTGATGTTTCACTCACCAATAAAACACATGTGTGTCACTGTACTCTGTGCCGCTGCGTCCCAACAAATAGCCAGCGTACTGGTCATAGCTGGTCTCAAACACCAGACCAGGTAGATTCACAATTTTGTCCTCCACTGGCTTTGCGTCCACGCACCACAGGGATAACAACAGCAGTGGAAATAGCCGAAACATTTCGGCAGGCGATTTTATTTTTATTATTTGATCAATTATACCCAAAAAGCCGCAGTACATTAATTTGGAACGAAAAGCTGGCTGACAGCTTTTGATGACCTTTTTTAAATTCTTATCAAGTACACAAGAACAATCTGAACGTTATCACCAGCAGACTGGGTGGGCGCGCCGAGTTCAGAAAAACACGCGGGTGACGCATAATGATAACGGAGAAATTAGAAATGGCCAACCGAAGTTTTTGTGCTCCTGTGCAACGGACAAAACAGCGGCGCAAAAAAGCAAAGCTTGTTTTCGCGTGACGGCTTGTTTGTGTTACACGGATGTCTGCAGCTGAATGATGTTGTGTCGTCTCCTGCCGTTTCATTATTTGCCGGTGTTCCCCCTCCCCCGAATAGAGCCTATTTTGTGCGAAGTTTAACCAAAGAAGAAGAGGAAGACTCGGGACGTCCAGAAATCGTTTCGTTATAATGGGATTCGCAATCAAATTCGTTATAACGTGTGTTGACTCATAAGAAATGTGAAACATAACCGCTTATTCTCGCACAACAATTAAATCAACCACAACAAGGCCTTGCAACTTGAACATTATTCTCATCCGCATCTGCTTTATGGATATGATGCTGCGCTTCCCCAACCAAGCTCTTCTTTACAGTACAACCGCTAAACACCCTCACTGTTTTTTTTATCTACCGCTGCTTTACCCGTAACCCCCACTGAGGCTGCAGACTTGGTCGCAATGCAACTGACGTAGGTCGTGGTTTCGCATTGGTGGGTGGGGTAGCATGAGTGTTTGGCGTCACAAGTTTCGTAAAGGATCTGAACCTTCATGATTTTGGGTCGCAATGTGGGCCCACACAAAACATCTTATCAATAACACCACAAGTCTTTCACCAAGTGACATTTTTTATCTTGATACTGTGTTTGTCTTATTTTCCAACGCACGTAGACGTTTTAGTTTTTAAATATGATTATTTACCCTTACAAAACACCCCCCCCTCAAATGTGATCAGCATTTCGTGTTTTTTTGGTGAAATTATCTGCATTCTGCAATTAATTCTGTTGTTTAAGTTCGTTATCACCGAAGTTGGCGAGAATAAAAATGTGAACCTGTCGTAAAAATAAAAAAAGCCGTAAAGATATCAGTTTCATGGTGCCTGCTTGCGGTAACACAAGGTTATGGACCAGTAACTATTCATACCTACCGTAAATAGATCCATTGACGTTTTTTATGGGGTGCGCCGTTTGTTTGTAATAATGATCTTGTGAAACAGAAAACATTTTGGTAGTCTGAGTAGTTGAGGTTATAGTGCGTTTGCACTCGAATACACAGAAGAAAAGAAGGCAATGGTGAAAGACTTGTGGTGTTATTGATAATGTTTATGTAGGCCCACATTGCGACCCAAAATCATGAAGGTTCAGATCCTTTAGAAACTTGTGACGCCAAACACTCATGTACCCGCCCCCCACCAATGCGAAACCACGACCTACGTCAGTTGCATTGCGACCAAGTCTGCAGCCTCAGTGGGGGTTACAGGGTAAAGCAGCGGTAAATCCAACGGTGAGGGTGTTTAGCGGTTGTACTGTAAAGAAGAGCTTGGTTGGGAGTAGGGCATACATATCCATAAAGGCACACCGTGAGAGTTAAATAATGTTCAAGTTGCAAGGCCTTGTTGTGGTTGATTTAATTGTTGTGCGAGAATAAGCGGTTATGTTTCACATTTCTTATGAGTCAACCCACATAACGAATTTGATTGCGAATCCCGCATTATAACGAAACGATTTCTGACGTCATACTTCCTTCTTTGGTTAAACTTCGCACAAAATAGACTCTATTCGGGGGAGGGGGAACTCCGACAAATAATGAAACGGCAGGAGACGACACAACGTCATTCAGCTGCAGACATCCGTGTAACACAGACAAGCCGTCACGCGAAAACAAGCTTTGCTTTTTTGCGCCGCTGTTTTGTCCGTTGCACAGGAGCACAAAAACTTCGGTTGGCCATTTCTAATTTCTCCGTTATCATTATGCGTCACCCGCGTGTTTTTCTGAACTCGGCGCGCCCACCCAGTCTGCTGGTGATAACGTTCAGATTGTTCTTGTGTACTTGATAAGAATTTAAAAAAGGTCATCAAAAGCTGTCAGCCAGCTTTTCGTTCCAAATTAATGTGCTGAGTTTTTTTCAGGGTAATTGATCAGAATAATAAAAATAAAATCGCCTGCCGAAATGTTTCGGCTATAACTATGCTGTTGTTATCCCTGTGGTGCGTGGACGCAAAGCCAGCGGAGGACAAAGTATAAATCTACCTGGTCTGCTGTTTGAGACCAGCTATGACCAGTACGCTGGCTATTTGTTCGGACGCAGCGGCACAGAGTACAGTGACACACATGTGTTCTACTGGTGAGTGAAACATCACCATGGTCACGTGATCAAAGACGTTTCTAAGTTTTACCTGGAACACAGATCAACCAGCATGAAAGTTGCTTATTGCCTGAGAAGAGCACAAAAGAATAGAAACAAGCGATGGAAGCAGTAATCCACCTCAAACATCAGACGGCTTTAAAATTCACATACTATATACAGGCAATACACCAGTTATGCATTTTTAACAACGCCTAATGGCTGCGGATTTGAACCCACAACTCCTCGATCTGCAGTAGTAGCAGAGTTCAGACCGTCATTCATAGATGAGCAATATGCCAATGAACCGACGGCAGCAATTTCGGCATGAGGCCGCCGAGCAGCATGGCGCACACGCAGGGAACAGAAAACGGCAAGGCATGCCGGCATCCGCCAAGCCCAGCACAGGCCCCAACCGCCACAAGCAGCACCACACCAGAAAACACAAAACCAGCCAAGACCCACCAACGCCCCCACAACACACAAGCCCCCACCCAACCCCGGGGACAGACCGAAAGGGCTGGAACAAGGTATACAACAGAAGGTTCATATTGTTAAGCTTGGAAGATCGTGAAATACAATAGCAGCTGTGGACAGTGTCAAATAAAACACCGTTGGGTGTTTAATATATTCGATGAGAAAAATTTTCGTGCCTCCCTTGGACATTTTATGGATGACGGCGCTCGAAGAATGTGCATATAAGCAGCGATATTAGGAAACTTTGTAATCGCAATATCGGCCTGAATCCGCATTGAAAAAAGTTATGCGACCAAGATCCGGTTCGATGACCTTTCTGTCCTGTATGCATACTGTTGTATGTACATTACGTGTGTGTGCATCCTATTCCTCAATGTTTGTTATTCAGTTCTCCAACCTGATCTACATCGAGTCCCCGCCGGCTGTTGGCTTCTCCTACACCGACAACAATCGAACGCTCTGGTCGGATGATGAGGTAGGCTGCTTTTAAGGATCACTTAGGCTTAACTTAGGTTCAAATCTGCCTGAATTTTCAGGTCGCCGCCCTGAACGCAGCGGCGTTGCGTGATTTCTTCATGAAATTCCCGGAGTTCAAGGATCGCGACTGGTACATCACGGGAGAGTCGTACGCCGGTGTTTACATACCAACCATGTCTTGGCAGGTCATACAGCAAATCGGGGATGAGAACGCCACCCAACCGTTCCCGAACAAGAACTTCAAGGTGCGCGCCAGATTTTCGATCTACATATACTGTACGTATGATCGGATCGGTCACACATGACTTCTTTTGGGTTGAGGAGGCTTTAGTGCCACAACTTTCCACAAAACGTAAAAATCGAATGGAATTTGTCACCAGTTACATATCTATCATCGATCCTACAATCATAAGTTTGGCGCATGCAGGCTTTTCGTGTTGTCCAATGTCTCTCATTCCAATTATTTCAACTTCCCGCCTTCACCTGATTCAGGGTTTCGCAATCGGCAACGGTTACGTCGACCAGCAACTGCAGACCAACACCGTGGTCGAGTACTTCTACTATCACGGACTCATTTCGGACAAGTGAGCAGCTCAATATTTTGGTGAACCCCAGTTAAGAAATAAACGCTCAAAATACAGCGCGTTAAAGGGCTCGGGACATAACCGTAGGAAGGGCTGCAGGCCATGGTGTCACACATCGTTGGAAAGCACTCTGACAGCGTATGTCACGCACAAATGTTAGGCTCCCTGGAGATTCGCTATCTCTTGGTAGAGAGACTTTTCGTTCCAGAAAAAAGTGGATTTTTTTCACAACTTGCAACGACCGGTGCAGAAACTCCAAATGAGCTGTATGTCACGTAACACGGTGATAGGATTACAACAGCTTCTGGATAACTTGCCATCACAACTTCAGTCGCTCAAACCATTTCTTCACTCGGTGAGGGTGCGAAACATTTCAAAAATCGGCCACATTTTTCGAGAACACAAGTTTGTCCCTAAATTGTGAGGCCGCGTTTTGCGTTGCAGAAATGAAAATACGATGGGAAAATAGGGCGTTGTCGAAAGTTCCAGAAAATAAGGTTTTCAAATTTTGAAACTCGTGGCTAGCTCCGTGACAGGCCTAAAAATCCTTTAAATTGCCACTAAGCTACATGGTTACAGTCATCGTCAGAATTGCGACACATAAAAGCCACAGATTGTATCGCATCCGAAACAAAAAATTGAGAGAAACGTCTGGTCTAACAACCCATCAAGGTCCGAAGACCCCAAGGTCTACAAGTCTCTCGGGGCAGCCATACAAATCTGAATACGATATTCAGCCATAAGTGCTCATTGTTAACAGCTATTGCAAATGTGATATCACCAAACAATGTATCTCTGTCGTAGCTTTCGAACGATATATAACATGCCACAAAAATTCCAAAGCTTGAGACCACAGGTTAAAAAACTGCTTTTTTGACGATTCTGGAATGAACCGTCACATCACCGTGTGCGATTTCGAAATTTTGACCGTTACTTGTCCATAGTAAAAGATAGTATGGGCATGTCATATATCGTTCGATAGCTACTTTAAAGCTACATTGTTTGGTGCAATCAAATGCGCAATAGTCCTTAACAGTAACAACTTATAGACGAATATCTTGTTCAGGTTGGCATGGCTGCAACACTACGTCCATGTTGTTTGAAGTCTTGAAACTCGTCTAGATTGTTAGACTGTACGTTTATCTGACTTTCTCGTTTCCAATGCAATGCACTATGTAGCCTATTTGCATTACATTTCCGTCAATGACTGAAACTATGCAGTTTAGAGACAATTTTTGCGTCTTTTTCGGCCTGTCACGGCGCAGTCTAAGGATATCATAATTTAAAAACCTTATTTTCCGGTACTTTCGACGACGCTCTATTTTTGTGTTGCCTTTTCGTTTTTGCCACGCCAAACGCGGCCTCAAAATTTAGGGACAAACTTGTGTTCTCGAAAAATGTGGCCGATTTTTGGAATGTTTCGCACCCTCACCGAGTGAAGCAATGGTTTGAGCGACAGAAGTTGTGATGGCAAGTTATCCAGAAGCTGTTGTAATCCTATCACCGTGTTACGTGACATACAGCTCATTTGGGGTTTCTGCACCGGTCGTTGCAAGTTGTGAAAAATTCTCTTTTTTCTGGAACGAAAAGTCGCTCTACCGTGAGATAGCGACACTCCAAATAAAGAGCCTAACATTTGTGCGTGACATGCGCTGTCAGAGTGCTTTCCAACGATGTATGACACCATGCCCTGCAGCCCTTCCTACGGTTATGTCCCGAGCCCTTTAGGGCGGACTTAGGTTGAACACGGAAACCGGAACACGGAAATAATTTACATACAAGCCAGTTTCATGGATTTCCGTGCACGGAAATATTTCCGTGTCACGGAAATATTTCCGGTTTCCGTGTTCCGTGATTTTTTTATATTCACGGAACACGGAAATATTTCCGTGTCAGTAGTTGCTGTTTGCGTCAACACTCGGGCTTTTGACGTCAGCACGCTGGCTTTTGTCATCACCACCGCAAAAGCACCGTTTGCGTGCCTGAAGCATTTCCGTGTTCCGCGGCACGGAAATATTTCCGTGTTCCGTGATTCTCAAAAATATTCACGGAACACGGAACACGGAAATATTTCCGTGTTCCGGTTTCCGTGTTCAACCTAAGTCCGCCCTTAAACCGTGAAATCCGCGGGCTGAAAAAGCTGAAGCCGCGAAGAACTTATGTGTAGTGATCATAACGCGATTGCAGACGTTGGCAGACGCTACAAACCGAGTGTTGTATGTCGTGCCCAGACAAGTGCAACTACTACGCACATGTGGTCAAAACAGATGCCGCTGACTGGAAATCGGATGGGACAAAATGCGGAGATGAGGTGCGGGCACTTGCCAGTTCACAGGCCTTTATTTGAAAAAAAATAGTGCTTGATTCATGTGCCCTTCTATCCAATTTCTTTGCTATCAAATCAAACTGCTTTTAGGGCGAACTACGGTTAAATGCGGAATCCGGAACCAGGGAATAATTTGCGCACAAAAATACAAAACTTTCCCGGACTCCGGAAATATTTCCGGGAAACTTAAAAATTTACACGTGCAAAAATAATCCGTTTTCCGGAAATATTCCCGGATTCCGGTTTTCGGATTTAACCTGAGACGCCCTTACCAAATTTCAGGTCGTCTTCATAATCGAAAAGATGATGAACCCCGGCATGAGCAACTACAGTCTGTGAGTTTTTGTCGTGATTTTCTTGGCCATTTTCGGAGGTCTTTCTCACAAATATAGGTGCTTTAAAGGGGAAATTGCACATTCCTAATCACCTTTCAAACTCTACAAGTGTTTAGACAGTCGTGTGGGCATCATGAAAGTCAAATCACTTGGTACAAACTCTCAAACATGTACCCAGGAGAAGCAGTTTAAAGGGAACAATCGGGAAGAAAATTCGGCGCGGACCGGCCGAATTTCCACCTGCGCATTCAGGCAAATTCCCTGATCAAAAAGCTGTCAAGGCGACAGAATGTTTCGCACGATTCTTGAAACTCACTAACTATAGAATTTCGCTTTTCTTTATATTTCGAATTTCGACGAATTGTTCCAGCGTGACAAGCAGGGCATGAAACATTTAGCAGACACGCTGGAACAATTCGTCGAAATTCGAAATATAAAGAAAAGCGAAATTCTATAGTTAGTGAGTTTCAAGAATCGTGCGAAGCATTCTGTCGCCTTGACAGCTTTTTGATCAGGCAATTTGCCTGAATGCGCAGGTAGAAATTCGGCCGGTCCGCGCCGAATTTTGTTCGCAGTGGCTTGTCTTAAACGGAATCTCCTGGGTACATGTTTGAGAGCTTATACCAAATTATTTGATTTTTGTGATGCCCACATTGCTGTCTAAACACTTGTAAATCTTGAAAGGCGATTAGGAATGCGCAATTTCCCCTTTAAAGACGTATTTGTTCGTTCGGCCATGTTCCAATGCCACATAGGGGCGCGTGACAGCCGTGGTGCACAAGGCCATTGTCACTGCGGATGCACCAGATAGTCCACTAGACCCCTTCCAACCAAATGAACAATAAAGACTCACATGACATAAAAAAATAGATTTAGAGCATCAAATTTCTTCACAAAATAACACTGTTTAAAAATCTTAAGTTTAAGAAGTATCGATGATTTGCCTGTGCAGGGATGACCCCTACAACGTGTACCAAGCGTGCTACGAAGACCCATCTGTTGACGAGAGCGCTTCGTACCCAGGAAATCATCACCCGTTGGGGCGTGGCACATATGGACACGGACAGGACACTGGGGTGGGGGAGAGGGATATTTTTTGAGGTCCGACCAGCTGTTCCCCCACTAATTATAATTCAGCACCAACTAAACAACTACCCCCCACCCACCCGGGGGGGGGCCCGCCGTGTGGCGCGCGCCGCGCGGAGGTGATTTATTTATTCGGTCACTTCCCATGCACACCTCAAACACCCCTGGAGAATGGCGACCGACGGGCGACGGCCACAGGCCGCCCTCCCACCGTCCGCTGCCCGTCCCGGGAGGGGAAAAGCAGCCCCCCCCCCTCCGCAAGAGAGGGGGGACAAACCCCAAAAAAAAAAAAACTCCAAATACTAACACCCCCACCTCTATTAATGTGAAACTGTATTTGCTTCATAAAACACTTTATTCCAAAGGCACACGTAAACCACTTAACCAACCTTGAAGCTCACAAGCACACAGGAAATAAGCTGTTGGAATGCGCGTAGACAAAATACAATGAATCATGTGATATTTAGTAAGGTCACGTTACGCTGCTTTGCATTCCAAAGCCACATGGGGATTCCTCACCACATTCTCCCCCTTCAGAAGAATGAATCTAAACTAAACTCTGAAAAAGTCAAATTCAATAGATCAATAAAAGTTCAGTCAAATGTCCCATTTTCTTTCTTCGTCAGAGTCTTTTATACATTCAAGTTTTCATGCCTTCTTTCTTCTTTCAATGGATTGTTCGTTAGTCGTCGACGAGAAATGGATAAGCGTAGATGTAGAACTGGATAAGCATAGATGATAAGGCCAACACTGTAGATACGAGTTACGAAGTTGACGTAGAACACGATACGATGCGATACAATACGATAAGCCCATAGTACGATACACAACGTTTGCCCAAATAGCGAACTGGCAAACAAAGAACAACACGCCATTCTCTCCCCCTTGAGAGCAAATCACGTCTGCACGACCGTGGATTTGGCCTTCAACCGCTCCGAACGACGCAACGGTTGTGCCTCCGACTCACTTGACTTTTCGACTTGCGAAACAGCACGTTCGTTTTCCTTCTGCTCTGTTTCGTTTTCGTGCAGTTCCAGAGGGATCAACTTGCTGATTGATCGCTTCAACAAGTTACCATTCGATACAACGATTTCAGCTGAACGACATTCCCCGTCGTCACCATGGAACAAACGTACGATTCTCGCCAATCGCCAACATCCTCTTGGCACATTACCATCGTCCAGCAAAACGACATCACCAACTTGTGGTTTCATATTGACAGCTCCCCTGGGCTGATCAATGCTCGACTTGTAACGTTCTCTCAAACTTGTCAGATATTCGGTCGTGTACAACTTCCATGCACGATCGAGACATTTTGATTGCTCAGCCCAATTCCTTTTCACAATCGCCTCGGTTGACATTTCGCCTTCTTCGTAGTCAGAATCGTCACTCTCGTCGTTCGCGAAACGAATTGCACCACATTCACGACCAGGTGCCAGGAAATCAATCGGACGCAACACTTGAAGCGACTCGTTGTCCGAATACAAATATGTCAACGGTCTTGAATTCATCATCGCTTCGACCTCACACAGCACCGTTTGGAACTCTTCCAGCGTCAGCAATCGTTTGCCAACAGCTGCTTTGATCATTCTCTTCATTATGCCAATCATTCGTTCAAACATGCCGCCTTTCCACGGACTTAGCGGTGTTTGCATGCGCCATTCGATTTCTTCCTTGGCCAGATAGTCGAGATATTCATCGTTGTCTGGGTTATTTGGCCAATTTTCATTCAGGATCTTCTTCAATAATTGGAAGTGCGTGGCATTGTCGCTGTACAAATGTTTTGGTTTTCCTCTTCGGGCAATGAAGCGTCGTAGCACATTGAGACATTTGTCAGTTGACAAGTCAATGGCCGTCTCCAGATGCACTGATCTGCTCGAAAAACATGACAACAACGCAACCCAAACCTTCATGGGTGTCTTCGAATCACGATTTTCTTTCACATAAGTTGTCCGGCGTAATCGATTCCGGCGCCTTCACGTACCAACAGACACTCGCTCAGCTGTAGCGGCACACTTTGGCAATTTGTATGCTTTGCCCTTCACTTCGACACACAACACATGGTACGATCACTTTGCACCTCTGTTCGCCACACAAGCCAATACTTTTGCCGTATTTCCATCAGCGTTTCTGAACACCGTTTCATCAACGTTCATGGTATTTCATCACGAACAATTTGGTGAAGTCGTCTTCTTCGATCATGATCGGATACTTTCCTCATCAGTTAACTTCATTTTCATCCTTTTCCGCAACACCGTTTTTCCTCAACCGAACTGTTCGACTGTCGACGCGCCCAAATTCTCTTTCCTTCCTTCGACGTTCTTTGGCACACCTTTTCACTTTTTAATTTTTTTTTTTTATATTCTTAACTAATTTTTTATTTGTTTTTTTGTTATTTTTATAATTTTTTGATTATTGTTCGTGATGAAATACCATGAATGTTGCATGCACAACGGTGTTCAGCAAACGCTGATGGAAATACGGCAAAAGTATTGGCTTGTGTCGCCGAACAGAGGTTCGCAAAGTGATCGTACCATGTGTTGTGTGTCGCAAGTTGAAGGGCAAAGCATACAAATTGCCAAAGTGTCCGCCGCTACCAGCTGAGCGAGTGTCTCGTTCAGGTACGTTTGAAGGCGCCGGAATCGATTACGCCGGACCAACTTATGTGAAAGAAAATCGTGATTCGAAGACACCCATGAAGGTTTGGGTTGCGTTGTTGTCATGTTTTTCGAGCAGATCAGTGCATCTGGAGACGGCCATTGACTTGTCAACTGACAAATGTCTCAATGTGCTACGACGCTTCATTGCCCGAAGAGGAAAACCAAAACATTTGTACAGCGACAATGCCACGCACTTCCAATTATTGAAGAAGATCCTGAATGAAAATTGGCCAAATAACCCAGACAACGATGAATATCTCGACTATCTGGCCAAGGAAGAAATCGAATGGCGCATGCAAACACCGCTAAGTCCGTGGAAAGGCGGCATGTTTGAACGAATGATTGGCATAATGAAGAGAATGATCAAAGCAGCTGTTGGCAAACGATTGCTGACGCTGGAAGAGTTCCAAACGGTTCTGTGTGAGGTCGAAGCGATGATGAATTCAAGACCGTTGACATATTTGTATTCGGACAACGACTCGTTTCAAGTGTTGCGTCCGATTGATTTC
Organism: Rhynchonema sp. JSB1_4; assembly: GCA_030248065.1. Classification (NCBI taxonomy): domain Eukaryota; kingdom Metazoa; phylum Nematoda; class Chromadorea; order Monhysterida; family Xyalidae; genus Rhynchonema; species Rhynchonema sp. JSB1_4. The sequence goes on from JASAMV010001997.1 coordinate 13,485, forward strand.
CTGGCACCTGGTCGTGAATGTGGTGCAATTCGTTTCGCGAACGACGAGAGTGACGATTCTGACTACGAAGAAGGCGAAATGTCAACCGAGGCGATTGTGAAAAGGAATTGGGCTGAGCAATCAAAATGTCTCGATCGTGCATGGAAGTTGTACACGACCGAATATCTGACAAGTTTGAGAGAACGTTACAAGTCGAGCATTGATCAGCCCAGGGGAGCTGTCAATATGAAACCACAAGTTGGTGATGTCGTTTTGCTGGACGATGGTAATGTGCCAAGAGGATGTTGGCGATTGGCGAGAATCGTACGTTTGTTCCATGGTGACGACGGGGAATGTCGTTCAGCTGAAATCGTTGTATCGAATGGTAACTTGTTGAAGCGATCAATCAGCAAGTTGATCCCTCTGGAACTGCACGAAAACGAAACAGAGCAGAAGGAAAACGAACGTGCTGTTTCGCAAGTCGAGAAGTCAAGTGAGTCGGAGGCACAACCGTTGCGTCGTTCGGAGCGGTTGAAGGCCAAATCCACGGTCGTGCAGACGTGATTTTCTCTCAAGGGGGAGAGAATGGCGATGTTCTTTGTTTGCCAGTTCGCTATTTGGGCAAACTTCGTTTATTGTACTATGTGCTTATCGTATTGTATCGCATCACCTACGTCAATTTCGTAACTCGTATCTACAGTGTTGGCCTTATCATCGCTTATCCAGTTCTACGTCTACGCTTATCCAGTTCTCGTCTACAACTAACGAACAGTCCATTGAAAGAAGAAAGAAGGCATGAAAACTTGAATGAATGAAAGACTCTGACGAAGAAAGAAAATGGGACATTGGACTGAACTTTTATTGATCTATTGCATTTGACTTTTTCAGAGTTTAATTTTGATTCATTCTTCTGAAGGGGGAGGATGTAGTGACGAATCCCCATGTGGCCTTGGAATGCAAAGCAGTGTAACGTGACTTTACTAAATATCACATGATTCATTGTATTTTGTCTACACACATTCTATCAGCTTATTTCCTGTGTGCTTGTGCTTGTGAGCTTCAGAGTTGGTTACGTGGTTTACGTGTGCCTTTGGAATAAAGTGTGTTATGAAGCAAAGACAGTTTCACATTACGCATTCCTAATCGCCTTTCAAGATTTACAAGTGTTTAGACAGCAATGTGGGCATCACAAAAATCAAATAATTTGGTATAAGCTCTCAAACATGTACCCAGGAGATTCCGTTTAAGACAAGCCACTGCGAACAAAAATTGGGCGCGGACCGGCCGAATTTCTACCATGCGCATTCAGGCAAGTTGCCTGATCGAAAAAGCTGTCAAGGCGACAGAATGCTTCGCACGATTCTTGAAACTCACTAACTATAGAATTTCGCTTTTCTTTATATTTCGAATTTCTACAAATTGTCCCAGCGTGTCTGCTAAATGTTTCATGCCCTGCTTGTCAGCGCTGGAACAATTCGTCGAAATTGGAAATATGGAGGAAAGCAAAATTTCTATAGTTAGTGAGTTTCAAGAAACGTGCGAAACATTCTGTCGCCTTGACAGCTTTTTGATCAGGGAAACTGCCTGAATGCGCAGGTGGAAATTCGGCCGGTCCGCGCCCGAGTTTTCTTCCCGATTGTTCCCTTTAAACTGCTTCTCCTGGGTACATGTTTGAGAGTTTGTAACAAGTGATTTGACTTTCTTTATGCCCACTCGACTGTCTAAACACTTGTAGATTTTGAAAGGTGATTAGGATTGTGCAATTTCCCCTTTAAAGCACCTATTTTTGTGACAAAGACCTCCGAAAATGGCCAAGAAAATCACGACAAAAACTCACAGACTGTAGTTGCTCATGCCGGGGTTCATGATCTTTTTCGATTATGAAGACGACCTGAAATTTGGTAAGGGCGTCTCAGGTTAAATCCGAAAACCGGAATCCGGGAATATTTCTGGAAAACGGATTATTTTTGCACGTGTAAATTTTTAAGTTTCCCGGAAATATTTCCGGAGTCCGGGAAAGTTTTGTATTTTTGTGCGCAAATTATTCCCTGGTTCCGGGATTCCGCATTTAACCGTAGTTCGCCCTGAAAGCAGTTTGATTTGATAGCAAAGAAATTGGATAGAAAGGCACATGAATCAAGCACTATTTTTTTTCAAATAAAGGCCTGTGAACTGGCAAGTGCCCGCACCCTTATCTCCGCATTTTTGTCTGATCCGATTTCCAGTCAGCGGCATCTGTTTTGACCACATGTGCGTAGTAGTTGCACTTGTCTGGGCACGACATACAACACTCGGTTTGTAGCGTCTGCCAACGTCTGCAATGGCGTTATGATCACTACACATAAGTTCTTCGCGGCTTCACCTTTTTCAGCCCGCGGATTTCACGGTTTAAGGGCGGACTTAGGTTGAACACGGAAACCGGAACACGGAAATATTTCCGTGTTCCGTGTTCCGTGAATATTTTTGAGAATCACGGAACACGGAGATATTTCCGTGCCGCGGAACACGGAAATGCTTCAGGCACGCAAACGGTGCTTTTGCGGTGGTGATGACAAAAGCCATGCGTCCTGACGTCAAAAGCCCGAGTGTTTACGCAAACAGCAACTACTGACACGGAAATATTTCCGTGTTCCGTGAATATAAAAAAATCACGGAACACCGGAAACCGGAAATATTTCCGTGACACGGAAATATTTCCGTGCACGGAAATCCGATGAACCTGGCTTGTATGTAAATTACTTCCGTGTTCCGGTTTCCGTGTTCAACCTAAGTCCGCCCTAAAGGGCTCAGGACATAACCGTAGGAAGGGCTGCAGGGCATGGTGTCATACATCGTTCGAAAGCACTCTAGCAGCGCATGTCACGCACAAATGTTAGGCTCTTTATTTGGAGTGTCGCTATCTCACGGTAGAGCGACTTTTCGTTTTCCAGAAAAAAGAGAATTTTTCAGAACTTGCAACGACCGGTGCAGAAACAACAAAATGAGCTGTATGTCACGTAACACGGTGATAGGATTACAACAGCTTCTGGATAACTTGCCATCACAACTTCTGTCGCTCAAACCATTGCTTCACTCAGGTCGAGGTTCAAACATTCCAAAAATCGGCCACATTTTTCGAGAACACAAGTTTGTCCCTAAATTTTGAGGCCGCGTTTGGCGTGGCAAAAACGAAAAGGCAACACAAAAATAGAGCGTCGTCGAAAGTACTCTGGAAAATAAGGTTTTTAAATTATGATATACCTAAGACTGCGCCGTGACAGGCCGAAAAAGACGCAAAAATTGTCTCTAAACTGCATAGTTTCAGTCATTGACGGAAATGTAATGCATAATAGGCTACATAGTGCATTGCATTGGAAACGAGAAAATCAGAGTAAACATTTAATCTAACAATCTAGACGAGTTTCAAGACTTCAAACAACATGGACGTAGTGTTGCAGCCATGCCAACCTGAACAAGATATTCGTCTATAAGTTGTTACTGTTAAGGACCTATTGCGCATTTGATTGCGCACCAAACAATGTAGCTTTAACGTAGCTATCGAACGATATATGACATGCCCATACTATCTTTTACTATGGACAAGTAACGGTCAAAATTCCGAAATCGCACACGGTGATGTGACGGTTCATTCCAGACTCGTCAAAAAAGCAGTTTTTTAACCTGTGGTCTCAAGCTTTGGAATTTTTGTGGCATGTTATATATCGTTCGAAAGCTACGA
>JASAMV010001998.1:0-48372 GCA_030248065.1 Rhynchonema sp. JSB1_4
TTCTCGTTCACAATCCGTTCGCTTCATTCACACACGTCACGTGCGATCATTTTCGCTTTTTGTGCATTAACCAGCTGAGCACCTATCCTGACAACAACAGCATGAATTCCAAGATGATGATCACTTAAAAATTACTTCACCGGGATCGGCCCGATTACGCGTTTTACTAAGTTTGGTTGCTGTTGAAAAGTTGAAAAAAAAGTCCCACCAACAAAATAATAATGGGGTGGTTGGTGGTGTGGTGGTAGAAAATAAGTCTTCTATTGAACAGTGGCTCTATTTCGACTTGCAGGCATTCTATCATCGGGAAGCAGCACGACGCTGTTCCCCGATGCGCCAGATGGTGGTTACGGTTGGGTGGTGGTGTTCGCTGCGTTCATGATACATTTCATTGCCGATGGCGTCTCCTTCAGTTTCGGGGTCATGTATCCCACGGTTGGTGTTGAGGAAAAAGATTTTGAAACTGAATTTAGAAGTTGTGTCATAAAAATTTGATTTTCCCCAGATACAAGAGCATTTCGATGCGGGCAAAGGTGAGGCTGGTATGGTTGCGTCCGTGTTTCTTGCTCTACCATTGCTGGCTGGCCCGTTTGCCAGCGCTGTTATTGACAGGTACTGATGCTGGTGACTTTGATTGTGTGTTTTTTCGGAAATGTTGCAAATTTTTGTTTAATTTTTATTTTTCATTCAGATACGGCTGTCGTCCGACGATCATTTGCGGCGGCTTTCTGTCGGCGCTCGGCGTTTTCCTGTCGCTTTGGGCGCCGAATCTGGCCACTCTATATGTGACGTTTGGATTTATGGGTACGCGTGTCGATGTCGTGAGAAGTTATTGTTTTTTTTCTCAAAATTGATTGATGAAATTTTTAAGATCTTTTTTTGCAGCCGGTCTGGGCCTGTCGTTCACGTTTACGGGTTCAATTGTTGCCGTCACCTACCATTTCGATAAACGACGCGCGTTCGCCACCGGACTCACCGTGACTGGTTGGAATAAGATCCAGATTTTTATTTTGGTTTCCATAGAAATCACTAAAAATATAAGAATCGACATATTTAGGCACCGGCATCGGCACGTGCGTGTTCGCCCCGCTGCTTGAATACCTGTTGCATACGTATGAATGGAAGGGGACGTTGCTGATCTTGTCAGGCATTTTGTTGAATCAGGTCATCAAATTTATTTTTAGTGCGATATTTTTTCAACAAAGAAACAATGATGATTTTTTTCGCTGTTCAAGGTGGTTTTTGGTGTGATGATTCGAGATCTGGAGTGGCCGGAGGACACGCTTGAGTACAAACGAGAGCGATTCATCCGCAAGATGGACGACGCGCGCAGTCGGTCGCATTATCATGGTGAATTTCGTTCAGATTTTTATCAGTTCTGCTCGTCAAATTTTCTCAAATTTCGAAATCGCAGGCAACGAAAGTCCGCTGTCGCGCGCGAGGGCGCCGAGTCTGCCGCGACTGGCTGACTGGACGCATGATGAGACTGTCAGGTGGGGCTGGCGTGGAGGAGGACTTGCGATGTTTATCACGAATGGAATTGGGATTTTCGATCAATTTAGTGATCAAGAACTGTTCCCAGATTACGTCGGTGCATATCGCTGATGGAGATTCCGACTTTTATGCGAATGCGAGCGAATACGATTGAATTGAATGTCGACATGCAACAGCAACCGTTGGAGGACGCGAAGCGCAGCAAAAGCGTGGCCGCCGGAATGATGACACACGGAGAATTGGGTGCGTTTGTGATTGTCTTTCTGGCGTCACCGACTCCGAACCCAAGATAGGGCGGCTGCATAACTTGGTGCTTGATTAGGAAAGCCAAATCAGTCAGGGTTTTGTTTTTGGTTCGGTGACATGACCTGGAATTCTGATTTTACCGGCGTTAGGTTTTTCTGCATGACGATGACAAATTTTGTTTAGCTTCAGCTGCTCGACATTAGTATACATTGGCTTGTAATATACAGATGAAACACTGCTACACACTCCTTTTATCCTGACATGTTTGTAATAGAACTAGTGATGTAACTATGGTGAGAGAGCTGTTGGGCGTCGCGTGCCAAAAAAGTGTAGGTGTCGGGTGCCTCCAGATGTCGGGTGTCGGGTTTTTTTAGGACCCGACACTTATGGTTCAAAACATCAGTTTTGGTGAGAGAAGAATTTCGAGGAAAAATTTGCTTCGAACCAAATGTTTCCGAAAGCGCAGATTGTAACATTTTGGTGTTCATTTCGTTTGAAAAAACTTTATCAGTAAATTGATCCAAAAAAGTTCACTAATGATGCAAATGAGCAAAATTTTGTCTGTTTTTTTTGTGCAAAAACTATGTAGATGTCGGGTGTCGGGTATTTTTAGAACTGTCGGGGGTAGCCCCCCCCTCCCCCCGACCTCTAACCGTAGATGTGAGATATGACCCCCAAGACCACATAGCAGTCGAAATGTTTTATCATCCGCGTATGAAACGATAAATAAAAAACAGTATTAATGACGAGGTCTTTCCTAACGAGAAAAAAATCCCACAACAATTGATAGCAACAATTTTTTGCAGATGATTCAAGCATGCCAATGATGGCCACGACGGCCGAGGTTCATGTGATGCCGACGTTGGACGAGGTTGAGAAATTGAAAGAGCACGCGCGTGCGCACAGACGACAACGAGTCATATCATCGACGGCGTCGCATTACTCGGATAAGGCTGTTGCTGGATGCTCGGGTTGGACGGCTTCGGCGTTGTTTCATTTTATTTTAGTTTTATGTTTAGACATCCTGGGGTATCGATCTGCTCGGTTTTTTTCGGCAGGTTATGGAATTAGTTTCACGGTTGGTGTTGCACATCAATATTCGGGTAGTACACTACGCACAATGGGGTTTACGCCGAACATGATTGTGGTTAACTGCCGAACTAAGGTTGGGCTGAAAAATCCACCAAGAAGGTAGACGGTTGTACATTGTACACGTGTGTATAATATACGGTGCGACACAAAACACAACTGAATCGAACCGAATCGCTTTCCAGTCGGCCACAACTATTCAACGGACGCGTCATCCGGTCACGAGAACGACCCTCCAACACGACCGATGATGTTGCTGATTGATACAAACCACAGTGCCACTTCGTCACGACGAGCGATCAGTCCGGCAGGCAGTCAACAGCGATCACCGATCAGATCGACCTCGGTTAGATGATTGGAAAGTGGTTTTTGAGTTACTTGGTTTGTGGGGGGCGGTTATTGTGTGTGACATTGACCGACAACACTCTTTTATGGTTGCGCCAACTGCGTTGTTTGATGACCCGCGCGCGTTCTTCTGGTCCTCATGTTTCACGCGAACATGACCATGGTCAGGTTGAAATGGTTGCTCACTAGCATTTTTTGCATGGTGGAGAATGTTGAATTTTTTGCAAAGCCTTCCAAGAAATTATTTTACAATTGCGCGACTTAAAAGAAATGAACAACAGAAACACAGATATTCCCACTGTCTTTTTTGAGATAAACATCCCAGACACACACACACACGCACATGGTCTTTCAGGTCGACGTCGGCGAGCTATCGGACCTGGTGCTTGGTGCCGAGATGCAGGTGCACGAACACATCGTGCGACAGCAACGTAGTGCCACGACCACGGATGGACGGCGGAGGGAACGACCCATGTCCGGTTGGTGGTCGGGGTAATTTCGGCTAATTGTTTTGTTGTCAACGCGAAGGGTCAATGCGGCTCGGCTGCATTTACGACCAGCGTTGGCTCTGCATTGATCACGACCACATGGATATTCGCCAGTGATGTAGTTGGTCCGAGCAAGAAAGCTGGCTAGCGGAGGGGTCCGGCGCAAGAAAGCTAGCTAGCTAGCCGGGTACCCCGGTTTGGGGGGTATTGGTCCAGAAGTCAAAAACAAGGGTATAAAAATTGGTCGAAATTATGCTAAAATAAGCCTTAAAATGCGTATTTTTGTGCACGTGTGAGAAAATTTGAACGCATTTGACCATTTTGGCCCATAAAATGGTCATTTTGGTACTAAAATCAGCACTTTTTTTACTTGGTGACCGGAGCAAGAAAGCTAGCTAGCCAGTTTGGGGGTATGGGTTTCGGAACAAGAAAGCTACCTAGCAGTTGGTGGTAATACTCCCCCATACCCCAACCACATCACTGATTTTCGCCGAAATTTCAAGAACTCGGCGATTTTTGCAATTTTTTCATGTTCATAACAAAGATGTACAAACCCGTTAATGTATCAAATCTGCAGCTGAACCGTGTCTGCCGGCGTCAGCACCCCAGGAGTTGACTTCGGTTGTTCAACATGAAGCCAACGGAATACTGCCGGGAGTTCGTGGCGAACCGACTGCTCAGAATGCCGCCACCGTACACTCGGGTTAGCGATTGAGCTTTAACCAGGATCTACATTTTGCTCGGTATCCAGTGGTTGTCAGACGCTTTTGTTGTGCAACGCTGAAAGTGTTCGCCTTGTTATCGATTTAGAACTTTGCGCCTGGCTCGGTTGTAGTTTTTCTTCTATTTTATGATCTTGAAAAAGACCATTCTAGGTGACTTCAATTTCTTCACTGGTGAGTTGGCCAGCTTTCTGTGCAGATTTGCTTGGACTGCCGTTGAACTGAATTCACCCGTCTGCGCTCGCGAGACTTGTAGATCTGCTTGGACCCCTCGAGTGACCACGAACCCGAAAGAACGTGAATTAACCCATTTTCACCCGTAGAATTTACTCAAAAAATGTCTTGATCATGTGAAACGCAGCTATGATTTGTTCGGGCCTTGCCTGCTGAGGACCAATCGTAGTTCCGGCCCGGTCAGGCAGGCAGCTTCGGCAATGCAAACAGCGCTGACCAGTTACCAAGTATGACACTGGGTTTGTTTATGGATGAATTTTAAGTATAAGCTTACTTTCAGTTGTCCGCGAGCGCCGAGTGCGTGCGCGTGCCGCCAGACCGAACGCACAGACAGTGGTCGCCCGACCACATGCAGCCACGATGGTCCGATACAGGGACATACCGCCGTTGGATCAGGACACCCCGAGGTGGATGACCAGGGAGGTCGTGCATGCGCGGTTCTTCTCGGCACCGACGTTGTTCAGGTTCGGCTGGGAAGGGAGCGTTGTTGTGGGTTGTGGTTTCTGTTCGCTAACATTCTCGAGCGTGGAGTCAGACATTTCACTGTTTCAGCCAGAGGTGTCCGGTATTCTGACTTCTTGTCCACTGGTATCCGACCCAAATGATTTCCAAAAGTTGAGCACTTTAGCTTCAAAGTGCTCAAAGTTGTTTGTCGCGACGAACATCAGCCCCAAAATCACCCTTTTTCACCACTTCGACTTTGCAGCGATTTTGCTTCATCTTTCTGAAAAAGTGCCGTTTTTGTGTATGTGGTGTCCGAATTTTTTATTTTATTGGTATCCTGACTTTTTGATTTCCCAACGGCACCACCGACTAATGACAGAGTTTTAAGCGCCAAGAGACATTTGTCTCCCAATAAAAAGTCAAAACACCTTCTCTTTCTCCAGACATCGTCACCGCCGACGTGCAGGCTTTGTGTCCGGTCGATTCAACCGACTCAAAGCGGCCGTTCTCGAGTTTTTGGAGGATCATTTGGAGCTGTTAAAGTGAGTCACTCTTTTTAAAGTTTTGAGGTTATCTTCTCCCTGCTTTCCTTCATTTAAAATGTTTTGTATTTTTTATTTATTTGTTTGGTTGGAAATCGGAGTGATTTTCGGAGCAATTCGATGTGCTAAGAACTTGTCACTCATGGAATCGATAGAACATTCTTCATTCAACTGCATTACATACAGCTTGAGCTGTGCAAATTGAAATTGCTGAAAATGATGGCAAACTCGAACATTTCCTGTTTACATTTTCAGATCAGTCTCATTCAATCTGATGTTGATCAGCAGTCTGTTGCTGTACTCGTTCTACGACATTCCCTATGTGAATGTGCCAGGTTCGCTATTTGTTGTTCTTTTGTTTGAATGGATTCCGATATCGGGTCCGGATGCCTATGGTTTCTGTCTTATACGATGTCAACAGACGTCGTATTCGTTCTTTGCAACATTGTGAACAGCTAGAACAGCCAGAATCAACTCTATTAAAAGCTATTCGCAGAATACATGGTCGAGTTGAACGCAGTGAATGAGAAACGAGCGAGTTGGATCGTGAGTGTGATCGGCATTGTGAACACGATTGGAATGGCTGCCTATGGATTGGTGGCCGACTGGCCGCGATGCAATAGGGTTGGTTGGGCGATTGATTATTTGGGAATGGGGGGATATTCATCAGCTGGTCTGGGGTTCGGTAAAAGGGTTGGTATGTTTGTGTTTGAGCTTTTAGGGGCACAGTCGAGTCGGCTCTTAGGGAAGCTCCGTACAGTGAATTTCCTATGCATATCCCCGAATATTTTGTCTAGCCTCCCAATTACTGGTCTGTATGGTGAAATTGTATAGTATATGGTGAACAAAACTGCTGGTCCCGCCCGATCAATTCACTATATAGAGGGTTGACTGCAGCAGAATTGGATGTCCGCACAAGTCAACATTGTTTGTGAACGTGGTCCCATCCCAGCAAAAATGTTTTGTCACTTCGGTATATAATTCATGATGCATCGATGCCGTCGTTTCGATGACTTGTCAAATGAAACTAAAGGAATTGAAGGTCAACAAAACAAATTCTCCCGTCACGTGCAATAAAGTCACAAATGTTCGCGGCTGAGTCATTGTTGCTCATTCACGCTTGCAGGTTGTTCTCTATGGCATCAGCAACGTAATGTGCGGCCTGTGCATGCTGTCCATGTTGTATCTTCGACAATTCGTGCCCGTTTTGGTCGTAATGGGCCTGTTTGGATGGTTCATCAGGTGAATTTATCAGAGTTTCTCGTTTTTTTTTTGCCGAAATATTGCGAGAAATAACAAATTTCAGTGCCAACTACGTTCTCGCGTCAGTGATTATTCTTGATATAATGTCATTGAGCGACTTTATTGGTGCCTATGGATTGATTGGGCTGGTCGAGGGAATTGGCACGCTGATTGGGCCTGCACTCGCTGGTTGGTGGATTGTGGCAATTTTTTTTATTTATTAATTGAGAATAGTTAGTTGTTTGTCAGATTGTGTACATTGATGGTGCACCTGGTCAACGTCGGTGTGAATATTTCTAAGCGTGAGTGACCGCTGCCGGTTTCGTGCGTAGAATGCGGATGTCGCAAGTAATGTACGGAGTCGAAGTCGCCCTGGTTTCTCGAAATTGTCAACCTCAAAAAAGTTTTATTTCAATTGCCCAAATGATGAATTCGCCATGCTAATTTGTATGCATTGTGTTGACGGGCCGAGTATCGGAGCCAAATGGTTGGCTCCACTATGATGCTTAGCTTGTCCACAATGTGCGTGATAGCAACCAAGGCGCTGATGGGCTTTTATTCGGGGTTGCGGAAAGTGATTTTCTTTGTACCAAACTTGGTGTCCAGGTTTAGAACAGGTAAGAATACACACAATCCCAATATATTTCTAGGCTACCTATACGACTGGACCGGTTCATATCGTTGCACATTCATATCGGGTGCTTGTGGCGTGCTGGTGTCGGGTGGTCTGATCCTTCTCATCCCACCGGTGCGAGCGCTGAGGAAACACTGCAATCGTGGGTCGCATGTTGAGTTTGCGAACGAAGCGCCCGCTAGTCCGGCGGGGCTGGTTGACAATCAGCAGAACCATATCGAGGATGATTGCCCTTCGGATCGGTCCGTCGATGTAAGTCTGACTTCTTCGGATGCAGCTCAACAACGATTGAACAATAACAGTTTCGATCGTAGACATCCGGCGGTGTAATTTGAAGAATGTTTATTTGTGTGGCGAGCTCACTCTCGTCGTTTACCAGTTGCAATTAAAATTTTCTGATCTAAGCTATGACAGTTGAAATTTCTCAAACAAACTGAAATTTAGGCGATTGTTTCTGCAAAGTGGCATTGTCCTGATTTTGCCTCTTCCAGGTTCGCACTATCTCCATTATTTGTATGATGGTGTTATATATAGTATCAGTTGTGTTCTTGTTTTGGACTGTTTGTTAGATGTTCGTGGTTTACGATAATATGTGCTGCTCCCGACTTATCCTAGTCATTAGCAACGCTAGTGTGCCAGTTCTATCGGGTTAATATTATCTCGGCTTTTCCTATGTGATCCCTAGATTATATCTGTGGATGTGAAATATGAAATTTTAGTAATCACTGTTGAACTGTTTATTTCTGTTTTGTTATCACCCGAACTTCGAACGATCTTGCTGTTTTTTTTTGTGTGGCTGCCTTACTTGTGCCTGTAGTCTTGTCATTTTTCGATGAATTGGTGAATTTTGTTCAGTGGTGTTTGCCGTAAGCGCTTTCCCGGTTTTTCATATCCCACTGCAGTCCTGGGGTTATATCCTGAAATACTGTGTGTCCTCGTTATTTTAGTGTGACATGAATTTTTTCTTCATTGTGCGATCCCGCGTGATTTGCCTTGATTTATTGCGTTGTGCTTTGTGTACAGATTTTTTAGTTAACTTTTTTGATCTTATCATTTTTTGAACAATCACCTTGCAATGTGTTCAATTTTTTTTTGAAGTGCTTTCATAATATTACGAACTTTTTGCTGAAAGCGAAACAAAACTTTGTTTGGTATCACCTGGCTGGGTTCGAATTTTTCTATCGTTGTCATGATTTCTGAATTTGTTTACGAAATTTGTTCCACAAATTTGTGCATGTTATGATTACCCACCAACTCGTTCAAGATGTACATAATTCACCGTGAATAAACTGACTTAAAATGAAACATGGTGCTAAAACTGTTGATACATGAAATACATGCAAGAAACACCCCTTTCTGAATAAAATCCTGCGGTGACACCTTTTTATCCTGAAAAACAAATGACATCAAAAACTAAAAAGCGCATCACACAACAAAACCGGGCCAAAACATCTGCTCCTGGCCAGGCTCGAACTGGCGACCTTCGCATTACTCCACGTCTGTGCGTTTATAAGTACGACGCGCTAACCGACTACGCCACAGGAGCAACCGCGCCCGCCTGCCTAAATGTGTAATATGAACGTAGCGTAGTAGAAAAGGGACTTTACGCACCCGATCCGGTGCGTCGCTGCTGTGTGTAAGACTTGTTCAATGTGTGTGTGTTTCCTGGCTGCTTGTGCGTGCGTGATGCCTGATTGCGCAAGGAGGTATTTGAATTAGAACAAGGTTGTGTGCGCTTGTTATCATGCCAATTTTTCTCAATATTTCATCAAATCCGCAATAAAGTGGCAAGTGTATTCATCAGAGCGTATCAACGCAGAAACATCACCACCGTGACCTTTTTATTGGTTTCTATTTTTTAACAGAACAGCATTCTTACAGTATCTCAAACGAGAACTTTTATTCAACGGTAACCAGATTCAGTTACAGACGATTGCTACAACATTTGTATATTCCATAGACTTTTATCGTGTATGAAAACTAGATTGTGCACAACGCATTCGTTCAGCAGTACTATTTTCCAAAATTGTATCCAATTGCATTTCCCACAATTTCTTAGTGCTGAAAATCAATGATATTTATATTTTTCTCAAAAAATACTGACTAGAAAAACACGCACGACAACAAAATTGGCTCCCGTTAACTCTAGGGTGAGTAACATCAACGTCAAGCACAGTCAAAAGTCAAAAGGAATAAAACAAACAGCACACACAAACGGCTAAAAGTAAAAATATACAAAATTTGGATTACAGAGAATCTGCCATTTAGAATATCCTGATAAAATTCTCATCTGATAAAATCTAAGATCTCAAAAAATTGCTCTATACATTTGCAAATGCTGTGCATGATGGACAGCAGTAACGTGGTTGCTTGCACTAAAAACAGAGAACTGAAGAATCACAACGAAATTGGAAGGTCGAGTTGAGATACAGGAAAGAACATACGCGAAAAAGAACGCAGACACGCCTGGAAAACAATGGTCGGAAATACACGACCGTAGACTTATTTTTAATAGTTAGATTCCGCAGTAGAAATGTAGAAATAAAAGCATTCCGCATTCAACCGGTGAAGCAACTGACCAAAGAAAATATAGTTTTGAATCCTGCACTCACTGCACAGAAAGTAGAAGTGTCTCTTACATATTAATGCTTAAACTTAGACATAAATCAAATATTAGATGGATATTACGCATGCGAATAAATGTGAAGGAAAACAGCTGGAAATGCAAAGCAGGCAGGCACGCAGTTTAAGATAAATTTCGTTCTTGACAAAATTACAAAATTCAATATGACACAATTCCGTTGCCTGAATATTGAAAATAAATTCATTAAAAAATCGTAGAAAAATATAAAATTGCTTCTCAAACGAATGTAAACAGTCTAGGTCTACCCCCTTTACAGTGACGCTGTTTACAGTGGAACCATCATATAACGGATATTTTTTAACGCCATATTGGTCACAGCTCGGCCGGTTACCTCGTAATTGCCACTATTGTGTTTTTATGGTAAATATGTATTGTAACGAGAGAAAATCGTGGGTCCAGATCACGTCACTATGAAGCAGGTGGACTGTACAGTTATTCACCGGCACATGCTAACTGCCTCCCATCGACGAAGGCGACGGCGGCACAAAGGTGTACCTCCGAGCCAGCCAGGTCAAGAACAGCGCCTGCATAGCAAACAGCACAGCCAGAATCACCAACGTCCTCGTACCAATTGAATGCGAGTCCTGATTGGCCATCAGTTTGTCCAGCCGGTACTGTATCTGCAGCAGCGCCCTCTGATTCTTCTCCACCGTTGCCGCCAACGTTTGAATGTTGGACGGCGAAAGCTCATTGGTCGCTGCGCTTGTGAGCGAGGCTGGTGATTGGCTGGAGCTGAGCAACATGCCGTCGACCGGCGCCGGCTGACGACGAGGGGAGCGGAGACGGGTCCCTGAATTGGGAAGGGCAGTAGGTTTGAAAGTCAGGCCACAACTAACAAGCCATTTGCGCCCCACCTGAAGTTCGAATTTTTCGAATAATATCTATCATGTAACACCCAGATAGATAATATGGTCCGATAATCCAAAAATTATTACATTGCGCAACGCAAACACAATCAAAATATACACTGTGTTGTGACCAGACTTGACATGACTCTGCAAAGTTACTTGAATTGAATTGAAACCCAAGCATACCTAGCGTACCATTCGGCAGCATAAAATGCACTCTTCTCTCAATGATAGTCATTCTCAGTTGGAAAATCGACTATCAATATTCAACGTGGAGATTTTCAGGGTTGAAAAGAAAAAATGCCGAAACTGGCAAAAAGTAAACGCGCTTTGGGGTTCTACGCAAAGTTGGTGAACATAAACAAACAAAACATAAACACTAGTCGGGCTGCATAGGACGGGCCAGCAAGTACGCAGCCAACACTACGAAGCAAATTATATTTGCTGTTATTTTGCTTACTGGTCGAATTAAGATGATAAGCCAGCGTAGCAAAACAGTTCAGAACTGCCCTGTTTTATTTAGATGCAGGAAATACGGTTCATTCTGTTCAGCAGCGATGCTCACTCAGTATGGGCAGCAGCAGCACAACAACAATAAAAGGGCAAACAAAACAATAACTGCTGTGGACGACGACGATAAATCAGCAAATAACCCAACAGACTTTCGTTCTACCAATAAAACGGCAGCAGCCCAACGCAAACGCACCAGTGGGTCGTCTCCGCTCATCCGCTGAATCATCCTCGGACATGCGCATTTTGCCAATGGCTCCTTCCAACAACACGCTGTGCACGCTCGTGCTGCGAACCTGTGGAAACGTACGTGGTTTGTAGTAGGGTGCGGCATGCGTAGGTGTCGGCATACCCCAAATTTAGTTCCCCCGCACGCCAGTTTATGGCGTGCCAATAATGATGAACACGGGTTGTGATGTGAGCGCGCTTGTGCGTGTGTGTGATGCACGTGTGGTGGACGATTTACAAAAATGTTCCATGACAATGGTGGTGATCAGAATGGCATTAGTAAACGTCAAACTCGGTTGAAACAAGCGTGACTCATAGGAAATAAGAGAACTTCGACCATGTCACCGAATGGAATGAACAGTCAATCATCTAACTGACCAATGAACCAGGATCAGCTGCCATATTTTTGCAAAACACTGACGCTTCACAGAAACATGACCTCCCACCGGTGCCAATGGGGATTATTATTTCGCAAACTGCCTGCGAAAAAGTGACCATAATCGCGCACAAAAACCAAATCATTCATGATCAACCAACCAGTGGCGTACGATGCCTGCAGACGGTCAAGATTGCGAAATCATGTTCGTACTGTCGCACGTCATTCTTGTCATCCCAAGGTCGATAGCTGTGCAAAAGTTTAATAAACGATAAAATAGCAAACGACAGTTTTATTCCCGTCACTGCAACAAAAAAGGGTTTGCGTCTTTTGTTCCTAACGTTACGTCTGCCGATGAAATATAGACACAACGGATTAAGGGTAAGCCTATAGCCACACATCTGTTACGAGATTCTGGCTCAAGCGAGCTGCCATAATAACACCTGCCCGCTCCACGGTCATGTGTGCACCTAGCAGCACAGAGAAACGCTACTTTTAGGGCACCCCGTTTCTCACAGATACCAAACCTCAAATGCGTTGCCGCCACACGCTATAATTACAGACCATCATAAATCGTGTTCCGCGAAAAAACATCATTCACGTGGTTATGTGCAAAAAAACACAAAATAATGGCGGCAACATCAGGAAAGCGTGACTCACTCGCAATGTTTGTACGTGTATTCACCAGATGCCGGATCGAGACTGAAACTTCGAGGTTCATGAGGTTCGTTGCTTTCCTGAAACAACAAAAAAATAAACAAAGTGTTCATGCTATACGATAAAGGCCTGTTTTGGTGCATGTGTGTCACAGCGTTCTTAGAAGGGTGCCAATCGGTTTGCCTGACGCGCACACACGAAGAATATGATCACGTTTCGCCGCGTTCAGCACTGTTATTTTGTGAACTCACGGAAAGCGCATATTATAACACTGTACCTTCAATTGTCGATGATATTTTCGTTGAGCCTCTTCGAGCACAAACTTTTCATCGGTGGCCGCCACCTGGTCGTTCTGCTCAATCGCAGCAGTCACTTTGCGCCATAAACTAAATGGAAGAGAAAACTTAATGCAAACGAAGAGAAAATTCAGGCAAGAACGAAGAAAGGTCACTTTTGAGATTCGAATTCCTGTTGAGCATCGATCGGCACTTCGAAGCGTTTTATTCGGCGGCTGATAACTTCAGGTGTCGGTTGCCAGAAAACTTCCGTTTCCTGAAACGTTTTAATAAAGCAATTAATTTCAACAATATTGTTGCGCAGTACAGTGCGTCACCGAACTTGACTGGGATATCTGAAACCTGAGCTGGGTTGCCAACAGAGCTGGAAAGAGTTTTATCATCACATTATTGGCTCCACGAAAAACACTAACACGGTTATTGAAAACGAGTCTCACCATAGTTGTCTTATCCGTGTAATTTATCGTTCCATCCCAGTGACCCCCAATCGTGGCCAGTGTCTCTTTGCCCAGTTTCAGTTTGCCTGAAGGCAAAAATCGAACAAAATAACATCTTTTTGACCAATTGTGTTGTAAAAATCAAATTCTGACAGAAAAACACAAAAAGTAACCTTCAATGGCGTTCATGGCACTAGCGCCGCTGAAGAACGGTTTCAGCTTGAACTCCAGTTCGGTTGTGTATGACGTGCGCTCGCAGACAACGGACACCTGGACAAAAAAGTTTCGATTAATTCCGGATGTTTTGCTGTCATTTCCGGCTATCGCTTCCACACAATTATATGTTGATATAATCATAGAATATCATGGACTATCATCATCATGGAACAAGTGATGAGGCGTGCCTGGTGGAACAATCTGGAACGCTTTTTCACAAGTTTGTTTGCGTTCCCTCTGTTCGGTTATGTTTCACACACATATGACTAGGGCCAGTGCATAAAGTCTGACTGATGAGGCAAACTGGACTCCAAAAAAATACAAAATCAAAAAATCCCCAGAACGTACCTGTCCGGCCAGTTCCATGGTCAACGTACCCAATATCAGCCCTTTGCAATGTGCGTATGGCAACTTGATCAGATAGTCCTCGCCGCGTTCAAGAAATGAAATCCTAAAAACGACAGGATTAAAAAAACCGTAAAATCCAGTACATATACGCAGCTTTACAGGGAAAAATATTACTGCAAGAATGTACGACACGACCTGACATGTCCGTTCATGATCGCTGAGAGTGAATTGCCGTAGAATTTGGATTTGGCGAAAATCGTCGCCGAAATATTGAATCCGCCCTGACGATTGGATGCGTAGAAGGCGCTGATTGGCGGGTGGTGCGATATCTGGCAGTTGAATCAGAACGCTTTATAACGTTCATTGATGTTTCAGAGCTAAATGACTGAGTACCGCATTTTGAGCAACAAGTACTAATTTTCGCCGCCGCAGCTCGAATAGGCCAAAAATAAATCACAAGAAACAATCTAAATAAAAGTGAGCAGCACCTGTTCAGCAACATAGAACGTTTTCGACCCATCTGGGTGCTCCCAATGACACCTAAATCGTTCCCCAATAATTGGATTGTACGGTTTCTTGAGTCCCTTCGGTTTCTTGTAGAAGCCGGACAGATAGAATTTCACCACACCTTTCATACGATCGAGTGGGTCGTGGCATTTAGCTGCCCTGTAATATCAAGGGGAGGTAATATACGGTATGCTGCGCTACAAATAGCGCAACGATTTTGGCCTTGAAGGTTGTGCAATCAAACACGTGCGGTGTTGGTGTGACGGATGTTCATGCGTGGGTGTGGAGACAAAAACATTGATGCTTCAGCGCTACATGACAATCCGCCGTTTCGGAACGTAAATTAGTCCTTCATTCCTTTCAGGTTGGACAAACAATCCTGATTTGAGAAAAGATAGAAAGAAAATCTCCCGCACAACTCATTTCCCCGCACTAAAATACGCCCCATAGTTGATGTCCACGTCCAAACCGGAACGCTAAAGACGCGCAGTTCTGAAACATTGCCCACAGCTGGCTGGAAAGCTGCGCGTGTGTTTGCTGGCTGATTGTTTCAAAAGCTGATTTTCGAAGTTGGGCATTAATTATGGGCGCACCTCACTGCACGGCCATTGGCGGATCCAGGGGGCACAGGGCCCACGCCCCCCCTCCTTTGGTCCATTTGGAACCTGGAGGGTGGCCACTGTTTCGGAAGAAGGAAAAACACCCCTTAAATCGCAGGATTTTTACACTTCTACACTTCAGAAGTCCAAAAATCGAGCGCTTCGTGCATCAGATACGCCCATTTTTGACGAAATTTGGCTTTCGCGCGCGCCAAAATTTGTCACATTTTGCATAATATTCGGTGTAAAAAGCGCGAAATTCTAAACAAACACTGAATAAAAATGACTTTTCAAAAATGGATTTGGCCCCTCCCTTGGCCGAAAGCTGGATGCGCCACCGCGGCAGCGAGTTGCGAAATTTACTACGCGACGTTTTAGTGCAAGCACTAAAAAACATAGTGCCAATGCTGTGTATTTCATCCCAACACACTAACTCGGTTAGCAGATCAGCGTGGTAGTTGTAGTCGGCCAACTTCTCCAAAAATGATCTCGGCTCGAGAATGAATGTGGGCAGGACAACTTTCGACAGGTCCATGCCCGGTCGGACCTGAATAATACAACAAGAAATGTGTCGCAACTTTTGCGCTAGATATTGAACGACCCCAGACCACAAAAGAAATCAGATATAGAAACAAAACAGATCATCGAAGATTGAACCTGTTTCATCAGTGTCCACATGATGCTCTTATTCTCATCAGCCACGTCTTCTGTTTGTTCCGCGTCACCCAGCTGGAAAAAATGGAAACTATAGCAACAGAGGGCATACACCAAAAAATAAAATTTGAAAAAGCAATGATCCAATGATGAACAGGGCAAAATATGCTGATGTTTCACCGTCGACTGACCTCAGCTGCATGCCAAGCATGAGTCAATGTCGTGCATACCGTGCGTACAAGTCAACCACACAACTAATATCACCTCGAAAAGGCTACGAAATAAATAATACTAAAAAAATTATAAATGTTCAAAAGATATACCAACCATTCCGAACACTTCCGGTGCACTCGCGACATAATTCGTCTCAACCACTTGCTGACTCGGTGGCAGGTCGCTGTCATATTCATCCTGGTCCGCTCCAAATTCGGACTCCGTGTCTCCGCCGGTGAATCCTGAAAATCAGGGAAGTATCATTGTTCTGATCAAGACTGGGATCTGGAGATTTCACAGTCTGTTTTCGGGAGCAAATGCCACACCCACGCGCACACAAGACTGCATCACCACACACTGCACAGGCGAGTTATTGCAGATTTTTTGCTTTCCAACTTGGTTGTTACAAACGCTGCTTTACTAAAACATCAAATGCGATAATAAATTAGCCGCAGTTAGATGCAAATGCAACTGCCAATGTTAACGAGGCAGTGATAACAAGCGCCACAACAAAATAGTTTTCAGTGCAAAATCTGCAACAAATTATGTTGCCAAACAGAAACTCGTGTGTTAGAAAAGTAGGGTACTGTTCTCAAATATTAGTTCTCGGGTTGGAAATTTAAAATCATATTTGGTACAGAAGCCAGCGCATGGCAGAGGGCAGCACTGCAGCGTAACCTGCAGTTTTGGTCGGGACTGCGAGGGTGTTAGCAGAAGCGGTTTGTTCCTCTGAAACAAGAAAAATTAGGAAGAAAACGATAGTTAACAAACGTTCAAATTCAAATATCGCACGTAATATCGTAATTCAGCAAATGAGTTGAATGTGAAAAATAAGACAGTAAGTAAAGTCGTTGCAGGGTCTTGCTTAGTTTTAGAACAAGACAGCTGAATGCGAAATGCGTTACAACATGCGAAAGGAAGGTACATCGACACAAACAGCACTACAGAAAACAGATCCAAAACAATTTCGGTTTGATGCAGAAAAGAAATGAAGAAATTATCCTATCGATAACATGGTTTGGCATTCAGATGAATGTTAAAAGAATGTTGACAAGAAGCAATGCCAAAATCCTTGATGAAATTCGGGTTGCGCAGAAACGTTACAACTAAGTCCAGATTGATCTACTATTTATATTTATCTCAAGCACAGGCTAAGCAAGGCTGGTTTCTCGGGGTCAAAAATAGGGGGTTGCTTGGTGTTGGCTGGATGTACGATGTAAATGAACTTTAGCAGTCAGGCAGATTCCAAAACTTACCCCCACCTTGTGTGGCCAAGAAGAGTACATCATCGTCTTAAATGAAGTGAAAGCCACGTCTTTTACACAATAAACGCGCCCCTTCACCTAGGAACTACACCAACAAAGTGGTTACTCCGGCACCATCGCCATCAGATGAAGCAATACTGTGCCGAGACAAGCTGTTGGATGCATTTGTGAAAGCAGAGAGGAGAAGTAGGCAGGTATAGTAACACTACGTTAACAGGAGCCCGACTTCGGAGGTGGCAGATTGGTGAAATATTCACAGGGCCAGGGGGCTGCTGATTAAATGTTACACGTTGTAGAATACAAAATGGTGCATGAGGATTTTCCCTTTCTATTCGTTCTGTAAGCACACCACCTCTGAAAACGGGCTCGACGCTTGAGGCGCTATGCCATTCTGGTGCACATACAACAATTACAGTGAGAAGTCACGATCGTCCGCAGATACATAACTGGTAAGTCACGAAGCAAAGGTCGAAAAAGCGTTGATTCCATAATGTGACACCAAACCGGTCCTCTTTTATCCCAGCCCGGCTCTAAGTCGCATTATGTCATTAAAAACTGTTCGCTCGTTCGTGTTCAGTATTTTGACAAAATTCCCGGTCTCGGGCCGCGTTGCGCAAGCTCCAGTTCCCTGTCTTGACCCAACTGATTCACCCACCATCTTCACTGAAATGTTTCTCTGCCTCGTCCACGTCCATTTGTCTGGCGCCGGTGTGATAGTCGATCAACGGGTCTTGTTCGTCGTTTACCAACAGTAATGTTTCATCGGCTGTCATACTTGCACTCGAATGACCTGAAAACACCTTGTTGTTTATGTGTTTTGCTTACTACAGCCGGTTACGCACACAACAACGCACAGGCACCACCTGTGACATGATTCATGATCGCTGATAGACAAATCGACGAGATCTTTGTTTGTTGTTGTTGTTACGCTTGTTTGAGATATTATTTTCACCTTAGACCCAAATGGCATTAGTATCATCACCTTCAGACAGCTAAGTCAGTGAAAGCCGTAACATCAGTTGTTACCGACAGCAGTCAAAACAAACAACTTTCTACTACATTCCATTTTTTCCTGTATTTCCATTTTGCATTCATACCTGATCCATTTCTGAGCATCGGCGCAGTCTTAACCTCGTGCAGTCCGGCCCTGGCTTGTTCCAACGGTGTCAGTAGCGAGCTGCCAGTGAACGACAGACGTTTCGCGTCCGAAACATCGCCGTCGACGTTCAACTGAAAATCGTGTGGGAATTAGTGGGAAAATCGCAAACATTATATTTACTTGATTGCCAGGGCAAATATGGCACGAAAACGCCGTTCCAATAAAATCACAAAAAAACGACGCTTTTAGCACTATGGCGGTGCCGCGCGTTTGGCCCATTCGATGCATTAGCTGGCGAAAAAAGACTAAATTGCGTTTATTAGCTAGCTGTCCGTGTGAAAAGTACTCGTGGCGGCCACGCGGTAAAAGTATTGACCAACTGTACATGCGGGACACATATGCTTGTTTCATCACTTAGCACGTGCGTAACGGTATAGCCACATACCGTCACGTGTCTGATTTGAAGTGCCAAAAACGTGCAATATTAACAAACGAATGTGTGTGTGTGCAATATCCCAGCACAACAAATGCAGGCCTCAAGTAAAACAAGACTGCTATTAGTCGTCATGTCCCACTACAGCATCTCCAATCACAAGCGCATCCGTTCGTTCAACGAACAACAAACAAACACGTAAAGGCAAACTGCACCAACACGAGCCCGATTTCGAAGGTGGTGTGTATTTAAAACGAATAGAAAGAGAAAATCATCATGCTCCACTTTATATTCTTCAACGTGTAACATTTCCCAAATCAGCAGCCACGTATGAATGTTTCACTATTCTGCCAGCTGCAAAATCGGGCTCGTGTTGGCGTAGTTTGCCTTTACCTTGTTCATTGTCCGCATGAGCAGTCCGCTGCATCGCAACGACAGTTCCAATGCGTCCAGCCAACATCGACCGGCCTCCTCACTCGCTGCGCGACAGATCAGATACGAACCGGGCAGTGGCTGCGTCACCGCGCCGAACGACTCGCCGCGTGGACCCTGCAATTCGAGACTCATTTCGTTAAATACAATTGTAACAGCTTTTCGAGTGCATCCGGGGGGGGGGGGGAGTGCGGGGTCGGGTGGGGGGGGGGGGGGTACCCGACACCGACATCTGGAAGTACCCGACATCTGAGAAAAAAGCCGACACCCGACAGTTGCAAAAAAAGACCCTACACCCGACATCTAGTTTTTGAAAAAAAACCGACACCCGACACCTGTTTTTGGACCAAAAACATGCACATTTTTGCTCATTTGCATCATTAGTGCAATTTTTGGCTCAGGTTACTGAATTCAAGTATTTTCACACGAAATAAACACCAAAATGTCACATTCTGCGTCTTCGGAAACATTTGGTTCGACGAAAATTTTCTCTCAAAATTCTTCTCAGCAAAACTGATGTTTTGAACCGTAAGTGTCGGGTCCAAAAAAACCCGACACCCAACATCTGGGGGTACCCGACACCCGACACCTACACTTTTTTGGCACCCGACATCTCTCTAACCCTAGGGGGAATACTTTCCAACGGTGATGCCCGATAAACGACAACGTCGCCGCGAACAACGACACCGTCAGCCGAAAACTCATTTCTCAATAATGGAACCATGAGCAAGACGCAGTCCCCGAATGGCACCACGTTCAACCATTGAACTATGGAAAGGGACGATGGTTCTCGAGAGCGACTGGTCTGCTGTATTGTGTGATCACATCTGCCTTCTCATTGTTTCGTGTCGATGTTTGGATTTGCTTGTCATTTCCTAAACTTGAATTGATCAACTGAGCAGACTTCTGCGTTTTGTTCCAAAAACGGTAGAGCCCTAATTAAAAGCAGGAGACACCAAAAGACTAACTAACTCTCGAAGACCATATCGATTCATCCATCGGGTGAAACAATTTGAAACAGAATCCATTCTTTTTCGACGGCCGTTCGATCAACTCACAGCAGTTGAGCAACACCGAACCGACCCAGTAGCCGTGCTGAAATGACAACACATCTTAATCAATTTGTTGGTATTCGTCATAAAATGTTCTTTTGCTATTCCATGCCTTTGTGGAATCATGTATGACATCGTGCTTGTTGTCCGAGTTACGAAAGCCCTACAACTTCGTCACTTTGTCCCGCTCATTTGAACTAGGTAGCTCTTGTTTCCGTCATTTCAGCATCCGCAGCTGCGTGTATCTGTAGCACCCACTCCCACCCTGTGGCTTACATCCTATACATAAAAACAAAGAGCTGCACCCGCCTTTTAGTGCCTCTAATAACGTGCCCGTGGCGGCAATAAGGCCCCTATGCTGTTAAGAATTTGATGTTTCATGCCCTACCAAATCAAACTAAGCGGTTTCAAAACAATAAGTTCGCGCACACTATTTCGGCTTTCCTATACGCTCCCCCGAACCTCAGAAACCTTTCTACTATTCCAGTGGCCCAGTGCCTTTTTATGAGCCCCGTTATGCGGCTGAGAAAGCATGTGTGCGAGAAGGAATAAAACAGACAGTGGAAAATCAATAAACAAAAGCGAATGCCTGCAGCATATGCCCATGTTGTTAGATACCACTGTGTTGTGAGCATAGAGCGCAAAGTGTTTTCAGCTGAACAGTCAAGCCCAAAGATATCTCGTTTTTGGTTTTTTGAATAGTTTCAATGGGAAAGCTAGACACAATTCACACAAATAACCGCCCAGCACGACCAGGTTTCGGTTTCGGCTCAAATTCTGGTCTGCGGTGCGAGTCAAGGACAAAGCGATAGCGAAGTACAGTGACGCATACATAATGGCACAATGAAACATGTTAAGAGTATCGCTTGTCTGTCAACTGATTCATATACTGGATAATAAAAGAACGCATGGCCTTTACCCACAAGAAAATATGGTCCTATTTTTGAAATACCAAAACTGTCCAAACAATCAAAGCGGTGTCAGTTGTAATCAAGACATAAATGCCACAAATTGTGAGAAGAAATCAAGGCAATCGCAGCATTATTACAGTACAACGTGCAGTGTGGTCGCACGCCAAGTGGTGCAAGATATATTCTGGGGGCTAAGCACAAGATACCAGATACGCCCTCAAAAAAACTCGAAAAGGGTGATTTTTGCATGCAATTTTTATTTTACCTAAAAATGGGCATTTTTTATCAATTTGGCCCAACGTTGGAAAAAACAACCTGTTTGCGCACAATTTCACGCGTAGCGCGCGATTCTAGATACAGTGGTGCATTTGGGGTTGGTGCAAAATTGATAGCCGACCTCCCACTAACGGCTGGTGCAAGATATAGATACCCCTTGGGGTTGGTAGCCCCCCAACCCCCCAGGCAGATGGCACGACACTGAACGTATGATACGATATAATAAAAAAGAAAGTAAAGTTAGTTGAAAAGACCACATCAACAGACCTTGTGCGTTTTCTGGCTCTTGTAGATCAGCAAAACACCGGGTTTCAACACACAATAGAACCGTGACCATTTGCGTAGTGTTCCGCGGATTTTCAGCCAATCGGCCATGACAACCACCTGAAACAAGCATGCTTCTTGGTCGAGCCTTTTGTTTTGACGCATGCTGCCACCCTTTTTGCGACAAATGATGCAGCAATGTCTACATAACGTGGCTCTAAAAAGAGAAGAATATGCCACCACGTTTTTGCTTCAAACCAACTTTACTGGTTACAGACGATACTTTCAGCTCAGAAGTCGCAATCGGGACGGCCGGAGGTCCGAATATACGCATTTTTAGGCCATTTCGCCAAAAATTTGGAAAAAGCACTATTTTTACCTTATTTTTTGGTCAAAATTGTAAAAACGGTTTTTAGCCTTTTTAGTGACTGGAAGCACACCTCTCACGCTTCCGTTTACAACCCCGCATCATACTTAAACCTCACACACATGGTCCTGCCACTACACTGGTCAAAAATACTGAAATTTATGACGGATTCGGCAAGTTAGGGACCAATACGTGTCTGTCTCACAGCTTTTTCATTGAAAGCAATGATTTTTTTCACCAAAAAGTAGGTTCAGAAAAATCGCAAAAATTATCACAAAATTCGGGCAAAACTCTGACCCAAAAAATTCAAGCCGGGCCGAGCCGAGCTTTCCCAACTAGGCCGGCCGGCCACACCGAGGCCCGAAATGTCGGGCCGGGCCGAATATTTGGGAAATCGGGCCCCAGCCGGGCCGGCCCACGACCTCTGTTTTAGCTTCATTAACTCGTCTTCCAAACAATCGCCTCAGCGACTAGACGGGCAGAACCCCTGAGCAGAACTGATCTCGATTCTTTCTTTCATTGTAATGTACCTACGATCTAAGGCACGGGCTACTGATCCAGGCAACGTGACGCGATAGCGAGATATTCGCTACGCCCTGATTTTGGTTGATGAAGCAGGGCTAATGTGAGCAGTAACGTAGCTAATTATGCAGCCCTTGGAAAGCGACAGACGAGCCAGCATGAACACAACCAACAAGTTGCAACGACAACAATACAGTCAGCAAACGTCGTACCGTCGGATCTTTCAGCGTGCTCATCAGTTCTTCGGCAACGCGCTTCTTCTCACGACGATACGATTCCTTTTCTTGCTGAAAGTATAGCAGGTAGCTTTTTTACCAAACCAGTCAGTCAGTTATAAATCACAGCAGACCCAACCCCCACACCCACACCCCCCCCAACCCCCCACCCACCCACCAAACACAACCAACAACACACAAAAAAACCCACCCCCACAACAAAACCCCAAACCCAAAAAAACCCCCCACAAAACCAACAAAACCAACCCCAAACCACAACCCACCAACCAAACCCCACCCACAAACACCCCCCTTTTTTTCCCCCCCCACCACCAGCCCCCCCCCCCCCCCCCCGCCCTGCCCCCCGCCCCCCCCCCCCCCCCCCCCCCCACACACGGGGGGGGGGGGCCCCCCAACCCCCCAGTACATAACCCCCCCCAGGCCATCGGCTCTGGTACAGAGGTATCCCCCCTCTCGAGCGCGGACAGAGGATCCCCCCTCAGAGTACCTCAACATGGCGGTTAGGACCTCCCGGGGAGGAGACCCAAATCCAGGAAAAAGTCACTTTTTGAGGTGGAAAATTTGACCAATTTTTGGCCCTTTTTGGAAAAAATTCTCCATAAAAAGGGCATTTTGGCGAATTTTGACGACATCCACCTAAAAATCACCTATTTTAGGCCTAAAAATGCCTATTTTGGGCAAAAATTGAGGCGGTTAGTGTATCAATACCTGGCGCGGCGGTTAGTGTAACCTTGGTCGCGGCGGTTAGTGTACCTTGGGGGGACTCCCTCCCCCCAGGAACTACACTGGGCCCCATACCACCAACAACTGCCCTCAGCTCTACTCTGCGGGTTGTGATAGAGTGCACGGATTGCTTTTCCCAAAATGAGGGGCTTTGTTCTGGGGGTGACCCCTCCGCCCTCCGCATGCTATAAAAAGAGAATGGACAGTGGTTCACGTTCACGAACTTGGGCCGTACCCCGCAATCCCGGTAGCGTAGCGGTATCTCCCCCTCTTTTTGGCTGCAAGGTACAGTATCTCCCTCTCAGAAGTAGCCACATCACTTCAGAGGGAGGTACACTAATTTCCTCTCCGAAAAAGTAGGGAGGTACATTAATTTCCCCGCTGGACCAGGAACTACACTGCCTGCCCCCCCCAAGTGCCACCCTAATTTCAGGCCATTGTTGGCGTTGGCGTGGCGAAGAAGGACAGAAGACGATCGAAGCGAACCGACAACGACAGCAAAACTTGTTGACCTTGAAGTTTTATCTCCGGTTCCGGACCGTCATTTCCTGGCTCGTCGGCATTGGGTTACCGAATAACGAATCGAATCCAGTATGGATCAAGCGACTCACACACCGATACCGCCAAACACAATGCCATCGACCGGCAGCCTCGCGACCACGGCAACTTCAGATGAAGAAATCAAGAAACAAAATTTGAAGGTCTGTGAGTGGGGTTGGGCGTTTCAAAAATTTTCGACATCCGACATCCATTTTCCTGTTGACCAGTGTTGGAGGTGGGGGGGTTTGGGGGGGGGGTAGCCCCCAGTACAGTAGGTATCCCCCCTTTCCTCTGGTACAGTAGGTATCCCCCGATGTTTGGCATGGTACAGCAGGTATCCCCCCCCCCGATTTTCACCCCGGTACAGTAGGTATCCCCCGGATTTTGCCCCAAAAGTTGCAAATTTTTGACCAAAATGGCCAAAATTAGTGTAAAATCAGTGGTTTTTACCTCAAATCAATGGTGTAGCAGGGAGGGGGGTGGGGGGGGGTGCCCCCCCAAGGTACAGTAGGTAGGTTGCCGCCCCTCGCCTGGTACAGTAGGTAGGTTGCCGCCCCTCCCCTGGTACAGTAGGTAGGTTGCCGCCCCACCTAACTTTTCACCCAAAACATTCATTTTTGGCTTAAAATTGCATAAAATTAGCATATTTGTCTGCAAATAGGCGAAAATTGCGCGCTGCGCGCAAAATTAGTGTTTTAGGCCTCATTTTCTTCAGTATTTAGACATAAAAAATTTCGGTTTCCAGATGACCCCCCCAAGTGGTACGACCCCCCCCCCCCTAGCTCGGCTGGTACAGTAGGTAGGTTGCCGCCCCGCATTTTGGGTGGTACAGTAGGTTGCCGCCCCGCCTGGGTAGCTACACCACTGCCTCAAATTACCCAAAATTCGCGCCACACGATTCCACACATAATAAACACATTAAAAATTTTCACCCCAGACCCTACCCCCCCACCCCCCCGCAAACCCCCCTAGGTACATAACCCCCCAGACCATCGGCTCTGGTACAGTAGGTATCCCCCTCGCCGAGCGCGGTACAGTAGGTATCCCCCTCCAGAGTACCTCCAACACTGCTGTTGACCGTATTCATTGTCGGAAATAGAACCCGGGGGTCTATTTTTTCACTGGGGTCATTTTGGGGGGTTCAATTTAGGGGGGTCAATTATTGGTGGGGCGTGGGGTTATATTTTTCATTTGGCCTCCCGACGAAAAAAAATCATTGTTTATAATGCCCCTAAAAATGGCTTGTTTTCGGTATTTTCTAACTTTAATAGCGGCAATTATGCTTAAAAAGCTGTATTCTGTCGTGTACGCGAGCTTAAACAACGTTTGACACAACAACACAGCCTTACCATACCACTAATCTGTGGTACGGTGAAGGTTGGGGGTGGGGTTCTATTTATGGGGGTCAATTAAAGGGGGCTTGTATTTTTGATTTCGAGCCATTTAGGTGGGGTTCAATTAATGGGGGGGGGTTCTATTTCCGACATCGACAATACGGTATCGTTTTCGACGTCGACGTCGGACCCCGAATTTGTGTGTTCATCTTGCTGCTGTGATTTATAACTGACTGACTGGTTTGGTAACTACCTGCTATACTTTCAGCAAGAAAAGGAATCGTATCGTCGTGAGAAGAAGCGCGTTGCCGAAGAACTGATGAGCACGCTGAAAGATCCGACGGTACGACATTTGCTGATATTGTTGTCGTTGCAACTTGTTGGTTGTGTTCATGCTGGCTCGTCTGTCGCTTTCCAAGGGCTGCATAATTAGCTACGTTACTGCTCACATTAGCCCTGCTTCATCAACCAAAATCAGGGCGTAGCGAATATCTCGCTATCGCGTCACGTTGCCTGGATCAGTAGCCCGTGCCTTAGATCGTAGGTACATTACAATGAAAGAAAGAATCGAGATCAGTTCTGCTCAGGGGTTCTGCCCGTCTAGTCGCTGAGGCGATTGTTTGGAAGACGAGTTAATGAAGCTAAAACAGAGGTCGTGGGCCGGCCCGGCTGGGGCCCGATTTCCCAAATATTCGGCCCGGCCCGACATTTCGGGCCTCGGTGTCCGGCCCGGCCCGGCCCTAGTTGGGCAAAGCTCGGCTCGGCCCGGCTTGAATTTTTTGGGTCAGAGTTTTGCCCGAATTTTGTGATAATTTTTGCGATTTTTCTGAACCTATTTTTTGGTGAAAAAAATCATTGCTTTCAATGAAAAAGCTGTGAGACAGACACGTATTGGTCCCTAACTTGCCGAATCCGTCATAAATTTCAGTATTTTTGACCAGTGTAGTGGCAGGCCCATGTGTGGGAGGTTTAAGTCTGATGCGGGGTTGGAACCGGAAGCGTGAGAGGTGTGCTTCCAGTCACTAAAAAGGCTAAAAACCGTTTTTACAATTTTGACCAAAAAATAAGGTAAAAATAGTGCTTTTTCCAAATTTTTGGCGAAATGGCCTAAAAATGCGTATATTCGGACCTCCGGCCGTCCCGATTGCGACTTCTGAGCTGAAAGTATCGTCTGTAACCAGTAAAGTTGGTTTGAAGCAAAAACGTGGTGGCATATTCTTCTCTTATTAGAGCCACGTTATGTAGACATTGCTGCATCATTTGTCGCAAAAAGGGTGGCAGCATGCGCCAAAACAAAAGGCTCGACCAAGAAGCATGCTTGTTTCAGGTGGTTGTCATGGCCGATTGGCTGAAAATCCGCGGAACACTACGCAAATGGTCACGGTTCTATTGTGTGTTGAAACCCGGTGTTTTGCTGATCTACAAGAGCCAGAAAACGCACAAGGTCTGTTGATGTGGTCTTTTCAACTAACTTTACTTTCTTTTTTATTATATCATATCATACGTTCAGTGTCGTGCCATCTGCCTGGGGGTTGGGGGGCTACCAACCCCAAGGGGTATCTATATCTTGCACCAGCCGTTAGTGGGAGGTCGGCTATCAATTTTGCACCAACCCCAAATGCACCACTGTATCTAGAATCGCGCGCTACGCGTGAAATTGTGCGCAAAAAGGTTGTTTTTTCCAACGTTGGGCCAAATTGATAAAAAAATGCCCATTTTTAGGTAAAATAAAAATTGCATGCAAAAATCACCCTTTTCGAGTTTTTTTGAGGGCGTATCTGGTATCTTGTGCTTAGCCCCCAGAATATATCTTGCACCACTTGGCGTGCGACCACACTGCACGTTGTACTGTAATAATGCTGCGATTGCCTTGATTTCTTCTCACAATTTGTGGCATTTATGTCTTGATTACAACTGACACCGCTTTGATTGTTTGGACAGTTTTGGTATTTCAAAAATAGGACAATATTTTCTTGTGGGTAAAGGCCATGCGTTCTTTTATTATCCAGTATATGAATCAGTTGACAGACAAGCGATACTCTTAACATGTTTCATTGTGCCATTATGTATGCGTCACTGTACTTCGCTATCGCTTTGTCCTTGACTCGCACCGCAGACCAGAATTTGAGCCGAAACCGAAACCTGGTCGTGCTGGGCGGTTATTTGTGTGAATTGTGTCTAGCTTTCCCATTGAAACTATTCAAAAAACCAAAAACGAGATATCTTTGGGCTTGACTGTTCAGCTGAAAACACTTTGCGCTCTATGCTCACAACACAGTGGTATCTAACAACATGGGCATATGCTGCAGGCATTCGCTTTTGTTTATTGATTTTCCACTGTCTGTTTTATTCCTTCTCGCACACATGCTTTCTCAGCCGCATAACGGGGCTCATAAAAAGGCACTGGGCCACTGGAATAGTAGAAAGGTTTCTGAGGTTCGGGGGAGCGTATAGGAAAGCCGAAATAGTGTGCGCGAACTTATTGTTTTGAAACCGCTTAGTTTGATTTGGTAGGGCATGAAACATCAAATTCTTAACAGCATAGGGGCCTTATTGCCGCCACGGGCACGTTATTAGAGGCACTAAAAGGCGGGTGCAGCTCTTTGTTTTTATGTATAGGATGTAAGCCACAGGGTGGGAGTGGGTGCTACAGATACACGCAGCTGCGGATGCTGAAATGACGGAAACAAGAGCTACCTAGTTCAAATGAGCGGGACAAAGTGACGAAGTTGTAGGGCTTTCGTAACTCGGACAACAAGCACGATGTCATACATGATTCCACAAAGGCACGGAATAGCAAAAGAACATTTTATGACGAATACCAACAAATTGATTAAGATGTGTTGTCATTTCAGCACGGCTACTGGGTCGGTTCGGTGTTGCTCAACTGCTGTGAGTTGATCGAACGGCCGTCGAAAAAGAATGGATTCTGTTTCAAATTGTTTCACCCGATGGATGAATCGATATGGTCTTCGAGAGTTAGTTAGTCTTTTGGTGTCTCCTGCTTTTAATTAGGGCTCTACCGTTTTTGGAACAAAACGCAGAAGTCTGCTCAGTTGATCAATTCAAGTTTAGGAAATGACAAGCAAATCCAAACATCGACACGAAAGAATGAGAAGGCAGATGTGATCACACAATACAGCAGACCAGTCGCTCTGGAGAACCATCGTCCCTTTCCATAGTTCAATAGTTGAACGTGGTGCCATTCGGGGACTGCGTCTTGCTCATGGTTCCATTATTGAGAAATGAGTTTTCGGCTGACGGTGTCGTTGTTCGCGGCGACGTTGTCGTTTATCGGGCATCACCGTTGGAAAGTATTCCCCCTAGGGTTAGAGAGATGTCGGGTGCCAAAAAAGTGTAGGTGTCGGGTGTCGGGTACCCCCAGATGTTGGGTGTCGGGTTTTTTTGGACCCGACACTTACGGTTCAAACCATCAGTTTTGCTGAGAAGAATTTTGAGAGAAAATTTTCGTCGAACCAAATGTTTCCGAAGACGCAGAATGTGACATTTTGGTGTTTATTTCGTGTGAAAATACTTGAATTCAGTAACCTGAGCCAAAAATTGCACTAATGATGCAAATGAGCAAAAATGTGCATGTTTTTGGTCCAAAAACAGGTGTCGGGTGTCGGTTTTTTTTCAAAAACTAGATGTCGGGTGTAGGGTCTTTTTTTTGCAACTGTCGGGTGTCGGCTTTTTTTCTCAGATGTCGGGTACTTCCAGATGTCGGTGTCGGGTACCCCCCCCCCACCGACCCCGCTCTCCCCCCCCCCCCCGGATGCACTCGAAAAGCTGTTACAATTGTATTTAACGAAATGAGTCTCGAATTGCAGGGTCCACGCGGCGAGTCGTTCGGCGCGGTGACGCAGCCACTGCCCGGTTCGTATCTGATCTGTCGCGCAGCGAGTGAGGAGGCCGGTCGATGTTGGCTGGACGCATTGGAACTGTCGTTGCGATGCAGCGGACTGCTCATGCGGACAATGAACAAGGTAAAGGCAAACTACGCCAACACGAGCCCGATTTTGCAGCTGGCAGAATAGTGAAACATTCATACGTGGCTGCTGATTTGGGAAATGTTACACGTTGAAGAATATAAAGTGGAGCATGATGATTTTCTCTTTCTATTCGTTTTAAATACACACCACCTTCGAAATCGGGCTCGTGTTGGTGCAGTTTGCCTTTACGCGTGTTTGTTTGTTGTTCGTTGAACGAACGGATGCGCTTGTGATTGGAGATGCTGTAGTGGGACATGACGACTAATAGCAGTCTTGTTTTACTTGAGGCCTGCATTTGTTGTGCTGGGATATTGCACACACACACATTCGTTTGTTAATATTGCACGTTTTTTGGCACTTCAAATGAGACACGTGACGGTATGTGGCTATACCGTTACGCACGTGCTAAGTGATGAAACAAGCATATGTGTCCCGCATGTACAGTTGGTCAATACTTTTACCGCGTGGCCGCCACGAGTACTTTTCACACGGACAGCTAGCTAATAAACGCAATTTAGTCTTTTTTCGCCAGCTAATGCATCGAATGGGCCAAACGCGCGGCACCGCCATAGTGCTAAAAGCGTCGTTTTTTGTGATTTTATTGGAACAGCGTTTTCGTGCCATATTTGCCCTGGCAATCAAGTAAATATAATGTTTGCGATTTTCCCACTAATTCCCACACGATTTTCAGTTGAACGTCGACGGCGATGTTTCGGACGCGAAACGTCTGTCGTTCACTGGCAGCTCGCTACTGACACCGTTGGAACAAGCCAGGGCCGGACTGCACGAGGTTAAGACTGCGCCGATGCTCAGAAATGGATCAGGTATGAATGCAAAATGGAAATACAGGAAAAAATGGAATGTAGTAGAAAGTTGTTTGTTTTGACTGCTGTCGGTAACAACTGATGTTACGGCTGTCACTGACTTAGCTGTCTGAAGGTGATGATACTAATGCCATTTGGGTCTAAGGTGAAAATAATATCTCAAACAAGCGTAACAACAACAACAAACAAAGATCTCGTCGATTTGTCTATCAGCGATCATGAATCATGTCACAGGTGGTGCCTGTGCGTTGTTGTGTGCGTAACCGGCTTGTACTAAGCAAAACACACATAAACAACAAGGTGTTTTCAGGTCATTCGAGTGCAAGTATGACAGCCGATGAAACATTACTGTTGGTAAACGACGAACAAGACCCGTTGATCGACTACCACACCGGCGCCAGACAAATGGACGTGGACGAGGCAGAGAAACATTTCAGTGAAGATGGTGGGTGAATCAGTTGGGTCAAGACAGGGAACTGGAGCTTGCGCGACGCGGCCCGAGACCGGGAATTTTGTCAAAATACTGAACACGAACGAGCGAACAGTTTTTAATGACATAATGCGACTTAGAGCCGGGCTGGGATAAAAGAGGACCGGTTTGGTGTCACATTATGGAATCAACGCTTTTTCGACCTTTGCTTCGTGACTTACCAGTTATGTATCTGCGGACGATCGTGACTTCTCACTGTAATTGTTGTATGTGCACCAGAAGCATAGCGCCTCAAGCGTCGAGCCCGTTTTCAAAGGTGGTGTGCTTACAGAACGAATAGAAAGGGAAAATCCTCATGCACCATTTTGTATTCTACAACGTGTAACATTTAATCAGCAGCCCCCTGGCCCTGTGAATATTTCACCAATCTGCCACCTCCGAAGTCGGGCTCCTGTTAACGTAGTGTTACTATACCTGCCTACTTCTCCTCTCTGCTTTCACAAATGCATCCAACAGCTTGTCTCGGCACAGTATTGCTTCATCTGATGGCGATGGTGCCGGAGTAACCACTTTGTTGGTGTAGTTCCTAGGTGAAGGGGCGCGTTTATTGTGTAAAAGACGTGGCTTTCACTTCATTTAAGACGATGATGTACTCTTCTTGGCCACACAAGGTGGGGGTAAGTTTTGGAATCTGCCTGACTGCTAAAGTTCATTTACATCGTACATCCAGCCAACACCAAGCAACCCCCTATTTTGACCCCGAGAAACCAGCCTTGCTTAGCCTGTGCTTGAGATAAATAGTAGATCAATCTGGACTTAGTTGTAACGTTTCTGCGCAACCCGAATTTCATCAAGGATTTTGGCATTGCTTCTTGTCAACATTCTTTTAACATTCATCTGAATGCCAAACCATGTTATCGATAGGATAATTTCTTCATTTCTTTTCTGCATCAAACCGAAATTGTTTTGGATCTGTTTTCTGTAGTGCTGTTTGTGTCGATGTACCTTCCTTTCGCATGTTGTAACGCATTTCGCATTCAGCTGTCTTGTTCTAAAACTAAGCAAGACCTTGCAACGACTTTATTTACTGTCTTATTTTTCACATTCAACTCATTTGCTGAATTACGATATTACGTGCGATATTTGAATTTGAACGTTTGTTAACTATCGTTTTCTTCCTAATTTTTCTTGTTTCAGAGGAACAAACCGCTTCTGCTAACACCCTCGCAGTCCCGACCAAAACTGCAGGTTACGCTGCAGTGCTGCCCTCTGCCATGCGCTGGCTTCTGTACCAAATATGATTTTAAATTTCCAACCCGAGAACTAATATTTGAGAACAGTACCCTACTTTTCTAACACACGAGTTTCTGTTTGGCAACATAATTTGTTGCAGATTTTGCACTGAAAACTATTTTGTTGTGGCGCTTGTTATCACTGCCTCGTTAACATTGGCAGTTGCATTTGCATCTAACTGCGGCTAATTTATTATCGCATTTGATGTTTTAGTAAAGCAGCGTTTGTAACAACCAAGTTGGAAAGCAAAAAATCTGCAATAACTCGCCTGTGCAGTGTGTGGTGATGCAGTCTTGTGTGCGCGTGGGTGTGGCATTTGCTCCCGAAAACAGACTGTGAAATCTCCAGATCCCAGTCTTGATCAGAACAATGATACTTCCCTGATTTTCAGGATTCACCGGCGGAGACACGGAGTCCGAATTTGGAGCGGACCAGGATGAATATGACAGCGACCTGCCACCGAGTCAGCAAGTGGTTGAGACGAATTATGTCGCGAGTGCACCGGAAGTGTTCGGAATGGTTGGTATATCTTTTGAACATTTATAATTTTTTTAGTATTATTTATTTCGTAGCCTTTTCGAGGTGATATTAGTTGTGTGGTTGACTTGTTCGCACGGTATGCACGACATTGACTCATGCTTGGCATGCAGCTGAGGTCAGTCGACGGTGAAACATCAGCATATTTTGCCCTGTTTCTTCATCATTGGATCATTGCTTTTTCAAATTTTATTTTTTGGTGTATGCCCTCTGTTGCTATAGTTTCCATTTTTTCCAGCTGGGTGACGCGGAACAAACAGAAGACGTGGCTGATGAGAATAAGAGCATCATGTGGACACTGATGAAACAGGTTCAATCTTCGATGACCTGTTTTGTTTCTATATCTGATTTCTTTTGTGGTCTGGGGTCGTTCAATATCTAGCGCAAAAGTTGCGACACATTTCTTGTTGTATTATTCAGGTCCGACCGGGCATGGACCTGTCGAAAGTTGTCCTTCCCACATTCATTCTGGAGCCCAGGTCATTTTTGGAGAAGTTGGCCGACTACAACTACCACGCTGATCTGCTAACCGAGTTAGTGCGGTTGGGATGAAACGCAGTATTGGCACTCAGTTTTTTAGTGCTTGCAGTAGAACGTCGTGTAGTAAATTTCGCAACTCGCTGCCGCGGTGGCGCATCCAGCTTTCGGCCAAGGGAGGGGCCAAGTCCATTTTTGGAGAGTCATTTTTATTCAGTGTTTGTTTAGAATTTCGCGCTTTTTACACCGAATATTATGCAAAATGTGACAAATTTTGGCGCGCGCGAAAGCCAAATTTTGTCGAAAATGGGCGTATCTGATGCACGAAGCGCTCGATTTTTGGACTTCTGAAGTGTAGAAGTGTGAAAATCCTGCGATTTAAGGGGTCTTTTTCCTTCTTCCGAAATAGTGGCCCCCTCCCCTCCAGGTTCCAAATGGACCAAATGGGGGGCGTGGCCCCTGTGCCCCCTGGATCCGCCAATGGCCGTGCAGTGAGGTGCGCCCATAATTAATGCCCAACTTCGAAAATCAGCTTTTGAAACGATCAGACAGCAAACACACGCGCAGCTTTCCAGCCAGCTGTGCGCAATGTTTCAGAACTGCGCGTCTTTAGCGTTCCGGTTTGGACGTGGACGTTAACTATGGGGCGTATTTTAGTGCGGGGCAATGAGTTGTGCGGGAGATTTTCTTTCTATCTTTTCTCAAATTAGGATTGTTTGTCCAACCTGAAAGGAATGAAGGACTAATCTACGTTCCGAAACGGCGGATTGTCATGTAGCGCTGAAGCATCAATGTTTTTGTCTCCACACCCACGCATGAACATCAGTCACACCAACACCACACGTGTTTGATTGCACAACCTTCAAGGCCAAAATCGTTACGCTATTTGTAGCGTAGCATACCGTATGGTATGTAACCTGACCTTGATATTACAGGGCAGCCAAATGCCACGACCCGCTCGATCGTATGAAAGGTGTGGTGAAATTCTATCTGTCCGGCTTCTACAAGAAACCGAAGGGACTCAAGAAACCGTACAATCCAATTATTGGGGAACGATTTAGGTGTCATTGGGAGCACCCGGATGGGTCGAAAACGTTCTATGTTGCTGAACAGGTGCGGTTTGCTTTTATTTAGATTGTTTCTTGTGATTTGTTTTTGGCCTATTCGAGCTGCGGCGGCGAAAATTAGTACTTGTTGCTCAAAATGCGGTACTCAGTCATTTAGCTCTGAAGCATCAATGAACGTTACACAGCGTTCGATTCAATTGCCAGATATCGCACCACCCGCCAATCAGCGCCTTCTACGCATCCAATCGTCAGGGCGGATTCAATATTTCGGCGACGATTTTCGCCAAATCCAAATTCTACGGCAATTCACTCTCAGCGATCATGAACGGACATGTCAGGTCGTGTCGTACATTCTTGCAGTAATATTTTTCCCTGTAAATCTGCGTATATGTACTCGATTTTACGGTTTTTTCAATCCTGTTGTTTTTAGGATTTCATTTCTTGAACGCGGCGAGGACTATCTGATCAAGTTGCCATACGCACATTGCAAAGGGCTGATATTGGGCACGTTGACCATGGAACTGGCCGGACAGGTACGTTCTGGGGATTTTTTGATTTTGTATTTTTTTGGAACCAGTTTGCGTCATCAGTCAGGCTTGATGCACTGGCCCTAGTCATATGTGTGTGAAACATGACCGAACAGAAGGAACGCAAACAAACTTGTGAAAAAGCATTCCAGATTGTTCCACCAGGCACGCCTCATCACTTGTTCCATGATGATGATAGTCCATGATATTCTATGATTATATCAACATATAATTGTGTGGAAGCGATAGCCGGAAATGACAGCAAAACATCCGGAATTAATCGAAACTTTTTTGTCCAGGTGTCCGTTGTCTGCGAGCGCACGTCATACACAACCGAACTGGAGTTCAAGCTCAAACCGTTCTTCAGCGGCGCCAGTGCCATGAACGCTATTGAAGGTTACTTTTTGTGTTTTTCTGTCAGAATTTGATTTTTACAACACAATTGGTCAAAAAGATGTTATTTTGTTCGATTTTTGCCTTCAGGCAAACTGAAACTGGGCAAAGAGACACTGGCCACGATTGGGGGTCACTGGGATGGAACGATAAATTACACGGATAAGACAACTATGGTGAGACTCGTTTTCAATAACCGTGTTAGTGTTTTTCGTGGAGCCAATAATGTGATGATAAAACTCTTTCCAGCTCTGTTGGCAACCCAGCTCAGGTTTCAGATATCCCAGTCAAGTTCGGTGACGCACTGTACTGCGCAACAATATTGTTGAAATTAATTGCTTTATTAAAACGTTTCAGGAAACGGAAGTTTTCTGGCAACCGACACCTGAAGTTATCAGCCGCCGAATAAAACGCTTCGAAGTGCCGATCGATGCTCAACAGGAATTCGAATCTCAAAAGTGACCTTTCTTCGTTCTTGCCTGAATTTTCTCTTCGTTTGCATTAAGTTTTCTCTTCCATTTAGTTTATGGCGCAAAGTGACTGCTGCGATTGAGCAGAACGACCAGGTGGCGGCCACCGATGAAAAGTTTGTGCTCGAAGAGGCTCAACGAAAATATCATCGACAATTGAAGGTACAGTGTTATATTATGCGCTTTCCGTGAGTTCACAAAATAACAGCTGAACGCGGCGGAACGTGATCAATTCTTCGGTGCCGACGCAATAAACTGGCTCAATTCTTCGTGTGTGCGCGTCTGGCAAAACAATTTTCACCCTTCTAAGAACGCTGTGACACACACACACACACCGAAACAGACCTTTATCGTGTGGCGAGAACACTTTTTGTTTATTTTTTGTTGTTTCAGGAAAGCAACGAACCTCATGAACCTCGAAGTTTCAGTCTCGATCCGGCATCTGGTGAATACACGTACAAACATTGCGAGTGAGTCACGCTTTCCTGATATTGCCGCCATTATTTTGTGTCTTTTTTTGCACATAACCACGTGAATGATGTTTTTTCGCGGAACACGATTTATGATGGTCTGTAATAGCGTGTGGCGGCAACGCATTTGAGGTTTGGTATCTGTGAGACACGGCGTGCCCTAAAAGTAGCGTTTCTCTGTGCTGCTAGGTGCACACATGACCGTGGAGCGGGCAGGTGTTATTATGGCAGCTCGCTTGAGCCAGAATCTCGTCACAGATGTGTGCCTATAGGCTTACCCTTAATCCGTTGTGTCTATATTTCATCGGCAGACGTAACGTTAGGAACAAAAGACGCAAACCCTTTACTGTCGTTTGCTATTTCATCGTTTATTAAACTTTTGCACAGCTATCGACCTTGGGATGACAAGAATGACGTGCGACAGTACGAACATGATTTCGCAATCTTGACCGTCTGCAGGCATCGTACGCCACTGGTTGGTTGATCATGAATGATTTGGTTTTTGTGCGCGATTATGGTCACTTTTTCGCAGGCAGTTTGCGAAATAATAATCCCCATTGGCACCGGTGGGAGGTCATGTTTCTGTGAAGCGTCAGTGTTTTGCAAAAATATGGCAGCTGATCCTGGTTCATTGGTCAGTTAGATGATTGACTGTTCATTCCATTCAGTGACATGGTCGAAGTTCTCTTATTTCCTGTGAGTCACGCTTGTTTAAACCGAGTTCGACGTTTACTAATGCCATTCTGATCATCACCATTGTCATGGAACATTTGTAAATCGTCCACCACACGTGCATCACACACACGCACAAGCGCGCTCACATCACAACCCGTGTTCATCATTATTGGCACGCCATAAACTGGCGTGCGGGTGAACTAAATTTGGGGTAGGCCGACACCCGACGCATGCCGCACCCTACTACAAACCACGTACGTTTCCACAGGTTCGCAGCACGAGCGTGCACAGCGTGTCGTTGGAAGGAGCCATCGGCAAAATTCGCATGTCCGAGGATGATTCAGCGGATGAGCGGAGACGACCCACTGGTGCGTTTGCGTTGGGCTGCTGCCGCTTTATTGGTGGAACGAAAGTCTTTTGGGTTATTTGCTGATTTATCGTCGTGGTCTCGTCACAGCAGTTATTGTTTTGTTTGCCCTTTTATTGTTGTTCTGCTGCTGCTGCCCATACTGAGTGAGCAGCAAGCATCGAGAGTGAGGGCAGTTCTGAACTGTTTTGCTACGCTGGCTTATCATCTTAATTCGACCAGTAAGCAAAATAACAGCAAACATAATTCGCTTCGTAGTGTTGGCTGCGTACTTGCTTGCTCGTCCTATGCAGCCCGACTAGTGTTTATGTTTTGTTTGTTTATGTTCACCAACTTTGCGTAGAACCCCAAAGCGCGGTTACTTTTTGCCAGTTTCGGCATTTTTTCTTTTCAACCCTGAAAATCTCCACGTTGAATATTGATAGTCGATTTTCCAACTGAGAATGACTATCATTGAGAGAAGAGTGCATTTTATGCTGCCGAATGGTACGCTAGGTATGCTTGGGTTTCAATTCAATTCAAGTAACTTTGCAGAGT
Organism: Rhynchonema sp. JSB1_4; assembly: GCA_030248065.1. NCBI lineage: Eukaryota > Metazoa > Nematoda > Chromadorea > Monhysterida > Xyalidae > Rhynchonema > Rhynchonema sp. JSB1_4. The sequence continues at coordinate 37,527 of JASAMV010001998.1, forward strand.
CATGTGAAGTCTGGTCACAACACAGTGTATATTTTGATTGTGTTTGCGTTGCGCAATGTAATAATTTTTGGATTATCGGACCATATTATCTATCTGGGTGTTACATGATAGATATTATTCGAAAAATTCGAACTTCAGGTGGGGCGCAAATGGCTTGTTAGTTGTAGCCTGACTTTCAAACCTACTACCCTTCCCAATTCAGGGACCCGTCTCCGCTCCCCTCGTCGTCAGCCGGCGCCGGTCGACGGCATGTTGCTCAGCTCCAGCCAATCACCAGCCTCGCTCACAAGCGCAGCGACCAATAAGCTTTCGCCGTCCAACATTCAAACGTTGGCGGCAACGGTGGAGAAGAATCAGAGGGCGCTGCTGCAGATACAGTACCGGCTGGACAAACTGATGGCCAATCAGGACTCGCATTCAATTGGTACCAGGACGTTGGTGATTCTGGCTGTGCTGTTTGCTATGCAGGCGCTGTTCTTGACCTGGCTGGCTCGGAGGTACACCTTTGTGCCGCCGTCGCCTTCGTCGATGGGAGGCAGTTAGCATGTGCCGGCGAATAATTGTACAGTCCACCTGCTTCATAGTGACGTGATCTGGACCCACGATTTTCTCTCGTTACAATACATATTTACCATAAAAACACAATAGTGGCAATTACGAGGTAACCGGCCGAGCTGTGACCAATATGGCGTTAAAAAATATCCGTTATATGATGGTTCCACTGTAAACAGCGTCACTGTAAAGGGGGTAGACCTAGACTGTTTACATTCGTTTGAGAAGCAATTTTATATTTTTCTACGATTTTTTAATGAATTTATTTTCAATATTCAGGCAACGGAATTGTGTCATATTGAATTTTGTAATTTTGTCAAGAACGAAATTTATCTTAAACTGCGTGCCTGCCTGCTTTGCATTTCCAGCTGTTTTCCTTCACATTTATTCGCATGCGTAATATCCATCTAATATTTGATTTATGTCTAAGTTTAAGCATTAATATGTAAGAGACACTTCTACTTTCTGTGCAGTGAGTGCAGGATTCAAAACTATATTTTCTTTGGTCAGTTGCTTCACCGGTTGAATGCGGAATGCTTTTATTTCTACATTTCTACTGCGGAATCTAACTATTAAAAATAAGTCTACGGTCGTGTATTTCCGACCATTGTTTTCCAGGCGTGTCTGCGTTCTTTTTCGCGTATGTTCTTTCCTGTATCTCAACTCGACCTTCCAATTTCGTTGTGATTCTTCAGTTCTCTGTTTTTAGTGCAAGCAACCACGTTACTGCTGTCCATCATGCACAGCATTTGCAAATGTATAGAGCAATTTTTTGAGATCTTAGATTTTATCAGATGAGAATTTTATCAGGATATTCTAAATGGCAGATTCTCTGTAATCCAAATTTTGTATATTTTTACTTTTAGCCGTTTGTGTGTGCTGTTTGTTTTATTCCTTTTGACTTTTGACTGTGCTTGACGTTGATGTTACTCACCCTAGAGTTAACGGGAGCCAATTTTGTTGTCGTGCGTGTTTTTCTAGTCAGTATTTTTTGAGAAAAATATAAATATCATTGATTTTCAGCACTAAGAAATTGTGGGAAATGCAATTGGATACAATTTTGGAAAATAGTACTATTGGTCGCACAATGACCATATAAGAATTCATCAAAATCAATCCTGATTTTCACGTTCAGTCACTCTTAACTACTGTGCTATTTGTGATTCTCACAAAACATTTTCGGCTGAAAATAATCTAGCAGATTAACCACGTTGCCGCAGGTCTGAAACATTCTCTTTACTACGTGTTTTGTGTGTGATCGCGCAACGCAACGTCATTGCCCCGTGACTTTCCCTCTTTACGATTCAGGAAAAAAATTTGACCAATTCTTATAATGTCATTGTGCGACCAATACTGAACGAATGCGTTGTGCACAATCTAGTTTTCAAACACGATAAAAGTCTATGGAATATACAAATGTTGTAGCAATCGTCTGTAACTAAATCTGGTTACCGTTGAATAAAAGTTCTCGTTTGAGATACTGTAAGAATGCTGTTCTGTTAAAAAATAGAAACCAATAAAAAGGTCACGGTGGTGATGTTTCTGCATTGATACGCTCAACGCTTTTAGTCTGATGAATACACTTGCCACTTTATTGCGGATTTGATGAAATATTGAGAAAAATTGGCATGATAACAAGCGCACACAACCTTGTTCCAATTCAAATACCTCCTTGCGCAATCAGGCATCACGCACGCACAAGCAGCCAGGAAACACACACACATTGAACAAGTCTTACACACAGCAGCGACGCACCGGGTCGGGTGCGTAAAGTCCCTTTTCTACTACGCTACGTTCATATTACACATTTAGGCAGGCGGGCGCGGTTGCTCCTGTGGCGTAGTCGGTTAGCGCGTCGTACTTATAAACGCACAGACGTGGAGTAATGCGAAGGTCGCCAGTTCGAGCCTGGCCAGGAGCAGATGTTTTGGCCCGGTTTTGTTGCGTGATGCGCTTTTTAGTTTTTGATGTCATTTGTTTTTCAGGATAAAAAGGTGTCACCGCAGAATTTTATTCAGAAAGGGGTGTTTCTTGCATGTATTTCATGTATCAACAGTTTTAGCACCATGTTTCATTTTAAGTCAGTTTATTCACGGTGAATTATGTACATCTTGAACGAGTTGGTGGGTAATCATAACATGCACAAATTTGTGGAACAAATTTCGTAAACAAATTCAGAAATCATGACAACGATAGAAAAATTCGAACCCAGCCAGGTGATACCAAACAAAGTTTTGTTTCGCTTTCAGCAAAAAGTTCGTAATATTATGAAAGCACTTCAAAAAAAAATTGAACACATTGCAAGGTGATTGTTCAAAAAATGATAAGATCAAAAAAGTTAACTAAAAAATCTGTACACAAAGCACAACGCAATAAACCAAGGCAAATCACGCGGGATCGCACAATGAAGAAAAAATTCATGTCACACTAAAATAACGAGGACACACAGTATTTCAGGATATAACCCCAGGACTGCAGTGGGATATGAAAAACCGGGAAAGCGCTTACGGCAAACACCATTGAACAAAATTCACCAATTCATCGAAAAATGACAAGACTGCAGGCACAAGTACAAACAAAAAAAACAGCAAGATCGTTCGAAGTTCGGGTGATAACAAAACAGAAACAAACAGTTCAACAGTGATTACTAAAATTTCATATTTCACATCCACAGATATAATCTAGGGACCACACAGGAAAAGCCGAGATAATATTAACCCGATAGAACTGGCACACTAGCGTTGCTAATGACTAGGATAAGTCGGGAGCAGCACATATTATCGTAAATCACGAACATCTAACAAACAGTCCAAAACAAGAACACAACTGATACTATATATAACACCATCATACAGATAATGGAGATAGTGCGAACCTGGAAGAGGCAAAATCAGGACAATGCCACTTTGCAGAAACAATCGCCTAAATTTCAGTTTGTTTGAGAAATTTCAACTGTCATAGCTTAAATCAGAAAATTTTAATTGCAACTGGTAAACGACGAGAGTGAGCTCGCCACACAAATAAACATTCTTCAAATTACACCGCCGGATGTCTACGATCGAAACTGTTATTGTTCAATCGTTGTTGAGCTGCAGCCGAAGAAGTCAGACTTACATCGACGGACCGATCCGAACGGCAATCATCCTCGATATGGTTCTGCTGATTGTCAACCAGCCCCGCCGGACTAGCGGGCGCTTCGTTCGCAAACTCAACATGCGACCCACGATTGCAGTGTTTCCTCAGCGCTCGCACCGGTGGGATGAGAAGGATCAGACCACCCGATACCAGCACGCCACAAGCACCCGATATGAATGTGCAACGATATGAACCGGTCCAGTCGTATAGGTAGCCTAGAAATATATTGGGATTGTGTGTATTCTTACCTGTTCTAAACCTGGACACCAAGTTTGGTACAAAGAAAATTACTTTCCGCAACCCCGAATAAAAGCCCATCAGCGCCTTGGTTGCTATCACGCACATTGTGGACAAGCTAAGCATCATAGTGGAGCCAACCATTTGGCTCCGATACTCGGCCCGTCAACACAATGCATACAAATTAGCATGGCGAAATCATCATTTGGGCAATTGAAACAAAACTTTTTTGAGGTTGACAATTTCGAGAAACCAGGGCGACTTCGACTCCGTACATTACTTGCGACATCCGCATTCTACGCACCAAACCGGCAGCGGTCACTCACGCTTAGAAATATTCACACCGACGTTGACCAGGTGCACCATCAATGTGCACAATCTGACAAACAACTAACTATTCTCAATTAATAAATAAAAAAAATTGCCACAATCCACCAACCAGCGAGTGCAGGCCCAATCAGCGTGCCAATTCCCTCGACCAGCCCAATCAATCCATAGGCACCAATAAAGTCGCTCAATGACATTATATCAAGAATAATCACTGACGCGAGAACGTAGTTGGCACTGAAATTTGTTATTTCTCGCAATATTTCGGCAAAAAAAACGAGAAACTCTGATAAATTCACCTGATGAACCATCCAAACAGGCCCATTGCGACCAAAACGGGCACGAATTGTCGAAGATACAACATGGACAGCATGCACAGGCCGCACATTACGTTGCTGATGCCATAGAGAACAACCTGCAAGCGTGAATGAGCAACAATGACTCAGCCGCGATCGCGAACATTTATGACTTTATTGCACGTGATAGGAGAATTTGTTTTGTTGACCTTCAATTCCTTTAGTTTCAGGTGACAAGTCATCGAACGACGGCATCGATGCATCATGAATTATATACCGAAGTGACAAAACATTTTTGCTGGGATGGGACCCACGTTCACAAACAATGTTGACTTGTGCGGACATCCAATTCTGCTGCAGTCAACCCTCTATATAGTGAATTGATCGGGCGGGACCAGCAGTTTTGTTCACCATATACTATACAATATTCACCATACAGACCAGTAATTGGGAGGCTAGACAAAATATTCGGGGATATGCATAGGAAATTCACTGTACGGAGCTTCCCTAAGAGCCGACTCGACTGTGCCCCTAAAAGCTCAAACACAAACATACCAACCCTTTTACCGAACCCCAGACCAGCTGATGAATATCCCCCCCATTCCCAAATAATCAATCGCCCAACCAACCCTGTTGCATCGCGGCCAGTCGGCCACCAATCCATAGGCAGCCATTCCAATCGTGTTCACAATGCCGATCACACTCACGATCCAACTCGCTCGTTTCTCATTCACTGCGTTCAACTCGACCATGTATTCTGCGAATAGCTTTTAATAGAGTTGATTCTGGCTGTTCTAGCTGTTCACAATGTTGCAAAGAACGAATACGACGTCTGTTGACATCGTATAAGACAGAAACCATAGGCATCCGGACCCGATATCGGAATCCATTCAAACAAAAGAACAACAAATAGCGAACCTGGCACATTCACATAGGGAATGTCGTAGAACGAGTACAGCAACAGACTGCTGATCAACATCAGATTGAATGAGACTGATCTGAAAATGTAAACAGGAAATGTTCGAGTTTGCCATCATTTTCAGCAATTTCAATTTGCACAGCTCAAGCTGTATGTAATGCAGTTGAATGAAGAATGTTCTATCGATTCCATGAGTGACAAGTTCTTAGCACATCGAATTGCTCCGAAAATCACTCCGATTTCCAACCAAACAAATAAATAAAAAATACAAAACATTTTAAATGAAGGAAAGCAGGGAGAAGATAACCTCAAAACTTTAAAAAGAGTGACTCACTTTAACAGCTCCAAATGATCCTCCAAAAACTCGAGAATGGCCGCTTTGAGTCGGTTGAATCGACCGGACACAAAGCCTGCACGTCGGCGGTGACGATGTCTGGAGAAAGAGAAGGTGTTTTGACTTTTTATTGGGAGACAAATGTCTCTTGGCGCGTAAAACTCTGTCATTAGTCGGTGGTGCCGTTGGGAAATCAAAAAGTCAGGATACCAAATACACAAAATAAAAAATTCGGACACCACATACACAAAAACGGCACTTTTTCAGAAAGATGAAGCAAAATCGCTGCAAAGTCGGAGTGGTGAAAAAGGGTGATTTTGGGGCTGATGTTCGTCGCGACAAAACAACTTTGAGCACTTTGAAGCTAAAGTGCTCAACTTTTGGAACTCATTTGGGTCGGAATACCAGTGGACAAAAAGTCAGAATACCGGACACCTCTGGCTGAAACAGTGAAATGTCTGACTCCACGCTCGAGAATGTTAGCGAACAGAAACCACAACCCACAACAACGCTCCCTTCCCAGCCGAACCTGAACAACGTCGGTGCCGAGAAGAACCGCGCATGCACGACCTCCCTGGTCATCCACCTCGGGGTGTCCTGATCCAACGGCGGTATGTCCCTGTATCGGACCATCGTGGCTGCATGTGGTCGGGCGACCACTGTCTGTGCGTTCGGTCTGGCGGCACGCGCACGCACTCGGCGCTCGCGGACAACTGAAAGTAAGCTTATACTTAAAATTCATCCATAAACAAACCCAGTGTCATACTTGGTAACTGGTCAGCGCTGTTTGCATTGCCGAAGCTGCCTGCCTGACCGGGCCGGAACTACGATTGGTCCTCAGCAGGCAAGGCCCGAACAAATCATAGCTGCGTTTCACATGATCAAGACATTTTTTGAGTAAATTCTACGGGTGAAAATGGGTTAATTCACGTTCTTTCGGGTTCGTGGTCACTCGAGGGGTCCAAGCAGATCTACAAGTCTCGCGAGCGCAGACGGGTGAATTCAGTTCAACGGCAGTCCAAGCAAATCTGCACAGAAAGCTGGCCAACTCACCAGTGAAGAAATTGAAGTCACCTAGAATGGTCTTTTTCAAGATCATAAAATAGAAGAAAAACTACAACCGAGCCAGGCGCAAAGTTCTAAATCGATAACAAGGCGAACACTTTCAGCGTTGCACAAAAAAAGCGTCTGACAACCACTGGATACCGAGCAAATGTAGATCCTGGTTAAAGCTCAATCGCTAACCCGAGTATACGGTGGCGGCATTCTGAGCAGTCGGTTCGCCACGAACTCCCGGCAGTATTCCGTTGGCTTCATGTTGAACAACCGAAGTCAACTCCTGGGGTGCTGACGCCGGCAGACACGGTTCAGCTGCAGATTTGATACATTAACGGGTTTGTACATCTTTGTTATGAACATGAAAAAAAACAAAAATCGCCGAGTTCTTGAAATTTCGGCAAAAATCAGTGATGTGGTTGGGGTATGGGGGAGTATTAGCCCCAACTGCTAGGTAGCTTCTTGCTCCGAAACCCATACCCCCCAAACTGGCTAGCTAGCTTTCTTGCTCCGGTCACCAAGTAAAAAAGGTGCTGATTTTAGTGCCAAAATGACCATTTTATGGGCCAAAATGGTCAAATGCGTTCAAATTTTCTCACACGTGCACAAAAATACGCATTTTAAGGCTTATTTTAGCATAATTTCGACCAATTTTTATACCCTTGTTTTTGACTTCTGGACCAATACCCCCCAAACCGGGGTACCCGGCTAGCTAGCTAGCTTTCTTGCGCCGGACCCCTCCAGCTAGCCAGCTTTCTTGCTCGGACCAACTACATCACTGGCGAAAATCCATATGGTCGTGATCAATGCAGAGCCAACGCTGGTCGTAAATGCAGCCGAGCCGCATTGACCCTTCGCGTTGACAACTAAACAATTAGCCGAAATTACCCCGACCACCAACCGGACATGGGTCGTTCCCTCCGCCGTCCATCCGTGGTCGTGGCACTACGTTGCTGTCGCACGATGTGTTCGTGCACCTGCATCTCGGCACCAAGCACCAGGTCCGATAGCTCGCCGACGTCGACCTGAAAGACCATGTGTGTATATGTGTGTGTGTCTGGGATGTTTAACTCAAAAAAAAAACAGCGGGAATATCTGTGTTTCTGTTGTTCATTTCTTTTTTAAGTGGCGCAATTGTAAAATAATTTCTTGGAAGGCTTTGCAAAAAATTCAACATTCTCCACCATGCAAAAAATGCTAGTGAGCAACGATTTCAACCTGACCATGGTCATGTTCGCGTAAAACATAGGAACAGAAGAACGCGCGCGGGTCATCAAACAACGCAGTTGGCGCAACCATAAACAGAGTGTTGTCGATCAATGTCACACACAATAACCGCCCCCCATGAACCAAGTAACTCAAAAACCAATTTCCAATCATCTAACCGAGGTCGATCTGATCGGTGATCGCTGTTGACTGCCTGCCGGACTGATCGCTCGTCGTGACGAAGTGGCACTGTGGTTTGTGTCGATCAGCAACATCATCGGTCGTGTTGGAGGGTCGTTCTCGTGACCGGATGACGCGTCCGTTGAATAGTTGTGGCCGACTGCAAAGCAATTCGGTTCGATTCAGTTGTGTTTTGTGTCGCACCGTATATTATACACACATGTACAATGTACAACCGTCTACCTTCTTGGTGGATTTTTCAGCCCCCCCCCCCCGGGGGCCCCCCGGGGCCCCCCCCGTTGTTCTTTTTTCTCCCCGGGGGGTCCGCCCCCCCAAATGAATACCGAAATGTTAAGTGCGCTTTTGGGAAAGATTGGTTCGAAGCAAATTTTTCCTCGAAATTCTTCTCTCACCAAAACTGATGTTTTGAACCATAAGTGTCGGGTCCCGCCCAAAACCCCGACACCCGACATCTGGAGGCACCTCCCACTTTTTTTTTGGCACGCGACGCCCAACGAGCTCTCTCACCATAGTTTCATCACTGAGTTGTATTACAAACATGTCAGGATAAAAGGAGTGTGTAGCAGCTGTAGCATTAGTATATTACAAGCCAATGTATACTAATTAAGAGCAGCTGAAGCTAAACAAAATTTGTCATCGTCGTCGTCATGCAGAAAAACCTAACGCCGGTAAAATCAGAATTCCAGGTCATGTCACCGAACCAAAAACAAAACCCTGACTGATTTGGCTTTCCTAATAAACCACCAAGTTATGCAGCCGCCCTATCTTACGATCAGAGTCGGTGACGACAGAAAGACAATCACCAACGCACCCAATTCTCCGTGTGTCATGATTTCGGCGGCCACGCTTTTGCTGCGCTTCGCGTCCTCCAACGGTTGCTGTTGCATGTCGACATTCAATTCAATCGTATTCGCTCGCATTCGCATAAAAGTCGGAATCTCCATCAGCGATATGCACCGACGGTAATCTGTTGAAACAAGTTCTTGATCACTAAATTGATCGAAAATCCCAATTCCATTCGTGATAAACATCGCAAGTCCTCCTCCACCCCAGCCCCACCCTGACACTCTCATCATGCGTCCAGTCAGCCAGTCGCGGCAGACTCGGCGCCCTCGCGCGCGACAGCGGACTTTCGTGGCCTGCGATGTCGAAATTTGAGAAAATTTGACGAGCAGAACTGATAAAAATCTGAACGAAATTCACCATGATAATGCGACCGACTGCGCGCGTCGTCCATCCTGCGGATGAATCGCTCTCGTTTGTACTCGAGCGTGTCCTCCGGCCACTCCAGATCGCGAATCATCACACCAAAAACCACCTTGAACAGTGAAACAAAATCATCATTGTTTTTTTGTTGAAACAAAACATCACGCTGAAAAATCCATATCCTGACCTGATTCAACAAAATGCCTGACAAGATCAGCAACGTCCCCCTCCATTCATACGTATGCAACAGGTATTCAAGCAGCGGGGCGAACACGCACGTGCCGATGCCGGTGCCTAAAAAATGTTTTTTTTTAGATCTGTCGTGATTACTATGGAAACCAAAATAAAAATCTGGATCTTATTCAGACCAGTCACGGTGAGTCCGGTGGCAAACGCTCGTCGCTTATCGAAATGGTAGGTGACGGCAACAATTGAACCCGTAAACGTGAACGACAGGCCCAGAGCAGATTCCGAAAAAAATATTAAAAATTTCATCAATCAATTTTGAGAAAAAAAACAATAACTTCTCACGACATCAACACATCTACCCATGAATCCAAACGTCACATACAGAGTGGCCAGGTTCGGCGCCCAAGAGCGACAGGAAAACGCCGAGCGCCGACAGAAAGCCGCCGCAAATGATCGTCGGACGACAGCCGTATCTGAATGAAAAATAAAAATTAAACAAAAATTTGCAACATTTCGGAAAAAACACACAATCAAAGTCGCCAGCATCAGTACCTGTCAATAACAGCGCTGGCAAACGGGCCAGCCAGCAATGGTAGAGCAAGAAACACCGCAAACACAAGCCCAGTTACCAGCCTCACCTTTGCCCGCATCGAAATGCTGTTGTATCTGGGGAAATCAATATTTTTATGACACAACTTCTAAATTCAGTTTCAAAATCTTTTTCCTCAACACCAACCGTGGGATACATGATCCCGAAATTGAAAGAGACGGCATCGGCAATGAAATGTATCATGAACGCAGCGAACACCACCACCCAACCGTAGCCACCATCTGGCGCATCAGAGAAGAGCATCGATCTACTTGGCGATGATAGAATGCCTGCAAGTCGAAATAGAGCCACTGTTAGATAGGAGAGCTTATTTTCTACCACCACACCACCAACCACCCCATTATTATTTTGTTGGTGGGACTTTTTTTCAACTTTTCAACAGCAACCAAACTTAGTAAAACGCGTAATCGGGCCGATCCCGGTGAAGTAATTTTTAAGTGATCATCATCTTGGAATTCATGCTTCTTCTAGGATCAAATCACTAGCTGGTTAATGCACAAAAAGCGAAAATGATCGCACGTGACGTGTGTGAATGAAGCGAAGACGGATTGTGAACGAGAAGCGCGGCAAGTATATGT
>JASAMV010001999.1:0-31208 GCA_030248065.1 Rhynchonema sp. JSB1_4
AATTTCGACCAGCGTAAAAGGTGTTCCCCTGCACCAAATGAACAACTTTTACGCTGGTCGAAATTAACAGTGGCTCAACACCATCACAAGTACATATGATTCAAACAAAAATTCGTCCTCATTGTCTACAAGCCCAAAATGGACAAGTATAACTCCAGCTTAAAGGGCGTGTCTAACGTCTCCTAACCCCATGGTTTTTTTGGGTGGAATTGAAAGATGCCCCCGAAAGGTCGCCGTGTGCAAAAAACCGCGTCTTCTAACTCGCTAAATCGCGAAATCTTGAGGGTTACTTTTCGAATAAAATCAATTTCCGGACACAAAATTCAGACTGAGAAGACGGAAAAGAGCTACGAAACGAAACACACACAAACCAGCTTCTATGTGTTAAATGAAACATTCATTGTGTCCACAGTCAAGCCAGAAGCCAGAGCGGTGTGTGTTGAGCGTTTACGTGCATTGTATAGGCCGCTGAGCCGCGCTTAAACATGCAATGTTTCAGCAGAAAAACGCCAAACGTGAGTAGCGCCCATTCAAAAGCGTTTTGTGTCCGGAAATTGACTTAATTCGAAAAGTAACCCTCAAGATTTCGCGATTTAGCGGGCTACAAGACGCGGTTTTTTGCACACTCCGGGCTGTCGAGGTCATCTTTCGATTGCACCTCATAAAACATTGGATTAAGAGACGTTAGACACACCCTTTAAGCCATCTACGATTTCTCAACGAACACTGCTGAACAAATCTTCGTTCGTCAAAACCCACAAAGAAACTGATATTAATGGCGGTGAGGCAGGATCGTATCAAAAACATAAGTCTTCTTTCTTATGGGCACCTAAAAAATGCAAAATCTGAAGACACACATCACACGCATATGGTTGCTAAAAGCTGTGATCCGAAAGCATTACAAACATCAGCAGGCAAAAACCCGCGGACGGAGGCGCGCGCAGCAAAAATGGTTCAGTTGCTCTTTGCGAAAGACGAAGAGCCACTGAGAGAAAAAGAACACCAGCAGCCAAGCTCGCTCTCGACTCTTCCACCGTATACGAGGTTTGAAACAGATTGTGAGTACCTCTCACTCAGGGGTTTCAGCAGGCTGGTATTGTTCCAGTGTTGCAAGCCCGACTCCCTAACACAACCGGACTGGGAGATTTTCGATTTTTAAAAACTCTCAATTAAGCTATACGGTACCAAACAAAGTTCAGCCATATCTGAGAGACTGATGATTGCATTATAAAGCAAACAAGCTAAGCCTCTCTCGCTGCTATATATTGCTTTTATTTCGGTGCCGGAGCTGGCATCGCAACCAATCCCTAAACGGCTTTTTCCGGTTTTCGGACAGAAACTGGTGCCAGATTGAGTCTGTGCAGAATGGCATGATGTGGTTTGGATTGAAAGGAAGGAAATATGGGTCACCAGAAAGCGCAGGCAAGAATTGTTTGCAAAAAATAATCGAAAGAATTGATTCTTATTGCAAAACAAATGAAACTGCACGAAGTACACGAAATTTTCTTTTCCGCGGAACTAAACGCCGATTCGTTTCGAAAAGCAGCAATGTGTTTCTCTGTCAGCAGCGAGGCAAAATGAACAGCGGCGCCATATACTGAACGCAATGTTTATTGAACGGCTGCGAATTATGTCTTTCTGCCGACGTGACAGGAACTTTATAAATAAAAACTACTGTGGCATAGAAGCGCCGCGCAGCTTGCATTAAAGCCGACGAGATCGAAACTTCCAGAGCCTGGGGTACGACACAGGCAGACTGCATTGAGAACATGCTTTTAAGACGCCTAAATGAGAAAACGAGCATATAATTTTATTTTATGCACGCCTGGAAGAACTGCCAAACAAGTATGACTTTTGCGCGTGTGTACAGATGGCATGATCACAGGCCATTGTCGATTTCTTCAAAGTCATTCGCTGAAATTATGGTATTTACAGTATAGTAGCCTCAGCGCATGTGGGGAAACTAATTTTCCAAAGTGCCGCTATAATACCTACTTAACCAAGCCCAGGTTCGTTGTGCATACATGCATTATGGTTGCTCAATTTTGCAGCTATATAAACGCATACCAAGCTTGGACGAATAACAAGTGAACCAGCCGAGCATGAGTTGCATGCCAACTAGGCAGACGACACGAATTGCGTCAAGCACGGCTGCTGCTTGCGAACAGGTCAGGTCGAGGTGACACCCTTGTTTGATCTTGATGATGCTATTTTTAGTAATCAGCGACCCTGCTGGGTGGGGGAGGAGGACCGGCCTGGCTATTGCCTGTCACACAGTCTGTCAGGTTTCCACTTCTAAGCCAAGCCAGACCCCATTTACCAGGTTTCATTTTTTGCCAATCAGGCTCGGACCGCAAGCAGGCAAAGGCTTGCAGCTGGTCAGTGCAGTTCCTGGCTAGGGGGAAGAGGGGGCCCCTTCGGCGGCAGGGTTGGAAAAAAAATATTGCCCAAACCCTGCCCTCCGGTGCGCTCTCTCCGGCGCCATTGTACACTTAACCCTTTTCACCCCTCAGGGTGCACTTTCCCGTCCCACTTTGTTGCCAAAAATAATATAATGGGCCTAAAACAGACACACAATAAAATAAAGTTTTTAAGGCAGCGAACAACGGCTTTTTGATGATTGAGCATGGAATTAGCATGCAACTTGGCAATCTGATGTTCGTCTACGCCTCGTTGCTGGGTCTCAGTCGACGTCATGGTAAGACACCCGTGTTGGGGTCCCCCATCAATGGACGGTTTGGCAGAACGAAAAATGGTGCGTATTTACTTGGGTATGTTTTCTTTTAAAAATAATAGAAACTTGATCAGACTTGACAACTTTAAATCCTGCATGATTTGGGGCAACGTGGTCTACTTCGATCTGACACTGCGTGAAGAGTGGGAATACAAACAGCAGTTCTGTCAACCTTGCAAGGATCAGATCAAGATGAATACGGAACTCCGGAACCATCTGAGATCACCAGAGGCCGTGGGTGGAAACGGGCTTTGACTGGAACCAGTAGTGAGCCCTCATTTGTCTGGCGCACCAGCACCTTTTCAAAACAGGACTGGAATTATTGGATCTCTGGACTAGTTTACTCAATATCAAACAACCCATTGCGCGACGGTTCAGGTTCGACAGATTCAGGCCCGGCTGGAGCCAGGGCCTAAGCCTATAAATGGGTCAAAAGTGCGGGCCTGAATCGGCCGTGCCTGAAAAACTGGGTCTGAAAAGGTCGGGCCTGAAAAGTCGCGGAGTACAAACAACCTCCTCTGGACCTATTTGCAGCACCACTGCCACTAAATCGACACTTTTCGCCGACAATTCAAATCAATCACAACATGGATCCCGATAACGCCAGCAAATGGCAGAAATATAATCTCACTCGCTACTGTTGTCGATATCATGCAGATTTGAATTTGGCGCCAAACAGAAACTATACCATTTCGGGCTACTTGCAAAGTTGGCGGTATTTCGCTAACTTGCCAACTGACGTTCTCAGGAAGGAATTCAGGTTTAAAGACGACGTATGGAAGCGAAACAGGTGAATTTTTGCTGCTGAATATTTTAAAGAAATAAAAAAACAGATACACATATATATTTCTAAAATTTCAGAGAACGCCTAAGAAGACTTTTAGAAAACGCCAAGTATGAAGGGTGCACTATAATCGCTGTTCATATCCGTGCCGGGACTGAGAACTTTGACAGAAGGCACGCACGTGCTCCACCCAGATTGCCATATCTCAGAAGGGCAGTGGACCACTTTGAGAGAAGGTACATACACTATGATGATTATTTTTAAGGCTATCTTTAGCAGAAATTTTTACATAATTTCTTTTTAGGTTGCAGCATAGGCGCTGTCTGCGATTTTTGATTGTTGGAGATAACCCCGGTTGGAATCGCCGAGCTACGGACAGAATACAGCTCAGACTGATGGGATCGAAGTTCGTTGTGCCAGGAATTGAAAAGCGGAGTGCCGGTAAATGTTTCTAAAGCCTAACTTTCAGGTTTTCAGGCCATGAAATCAGGCTCGCAAATAATTCTACAGGTGACGATTTGTGCCTTCTATCGCAAGCTCATCACACAATAATCACAACGGGCACTTACGGCTGGTGGGCTGCGTATTTGACCAGGGGTCTGGTCACATATCAAACGCAATACGCACGACCAAATTCAAGATTGTGGGATGAATTTGATTCTTTTCATTACTTTTTACCCAGGTGGAGAGCCATGTGACTGATTTGTAATATGTTTAACAAACGAATAAAAGACTTGCGATCTTCCGATCCAATCTTGCGACTTTTTCTATGTACTAGACGGGACCCGTGCCTACGGCCCGGCTATAGCGCCGCGCCCGTGCCGTGCCCCCCCCCCCGCCCCGAAGACCCGTTAGCATACCCAAAGCTACCCGTGAAAATTGACCCGTCCGCCCTTCCGAGGGAGGGTGCCACAGACACACAGACATACATACATGCGTCTTCCTGTTTTATTAGTATAGATATCAGGGATATTTTGAGATTTATTCACGCAAAAATTTTTTACCAGCGTAAAAATTCTTCATCATTTGTCTGGAAACAAGCTTTACGCTGGTCAAAATCAGAACCAAAGAGCAGACGTACCCGATTATCAAGTTTGATATCGGCCACTAAAAACGCAGTTAAAGAGAAAAAATATAAAGCTAAGAGAGAACCGCACCGTGTTCGTTGTCGCTATATTCCCCATCATGAGGATGCAGTCGGTCACTGACGATGCCTGACGTCGTGCCACTGCTTGTGTTGGACGCCATTGAGGTGCGCTGATTTGGGTGTTGTTGTTGGATGGACACAGTCACGCCTGCAAGAAGAGGCGTTGTTGGTTTGAAACTTGATGAAAAAGATCTTGTGTCCTATCCTGACATTGTCATGTGAGTTTTTGATTTTTGGATAACGCGAGCTTGACTGATGCTAACATTTTCGATCAGCGTAAAGTCAAAAAGCACTTTTGCGCTGGTCGAAATATATATTTGCCCAAGTAAAGCTCAAATACATCTTCTCAAGCACCTTGTGAGCAAGGAAAGTTCATGGAACCGATGATTTTAACATTTTTTCAGTTCAAACATTCCCAAACCGTTTGGCTGTGTGGTCACGGCAGGCACGTGGTTGTGCAACCGGCCCAGCTCGTCCGTATGACCCACGTAGCTTTCACGGAAGGAATCGTTCAGTTCTGAAACATCGACACAAACATGCGGCGTTTTCAAAAAAATGCTTTCCTAATGAACGTGTACATACTGATGTGTTCTTTGTTAGTCATGCAGGAGTCACACCATGTGTGTTGGTGTGCTATTATCATGGGCGGTATCAACTCTGCTGGGTTTGGCAAGGCATGGGCAAATTTTGGTTCAGCTGTGTTTTGCTGTTTTCTGACTGAGCTGGCGCACTAATTTAGACCAGCGTAAATGCCGTTCTTTTGGTGAAGGGGAATATTCTTACGCTGGTCGAAATTATCGATTTCTTCCTGTGGTCGAAATTAGTGCGCCAACTCTAACGCACAACACACCTCAACGAAACTTTGCCGCCGTGCCCATGACAAAGTGCTTGCCAGCAAAGTTGATACCGCCCTATGTGTATCATCATGCTCATCGATAGTGAACTGAGTCGAATTACAGAGGTCCCAATAACCTGTGTGACACATAACTATAGGTACAAGACACGATCAGTGAAACAAGCGTGTTTTTAAACTTGCCACGCACACTGGCAAGCGAATAATGTCCCAGTCCGTTCAACCACTCTTGAAGAAAACACCTTCATAAGGTTTAGGGGCTTATCAATAAATCGTCCCATTTTTAGCAAAACAACTTTTACGTGCACAATAAACCCATGGCAAAAAGTTCCAAAAATAACCCCAAACGGACCACTAAGTTCGTTCTTTTTCGCCTCTCTGATTTCTGCATTCAAATTCATCAGTTGTTGATGCACATCGCGGCAAAGTTGCAGCAAATATCTGGCTTTGTCATCGGAATCGGCAAAATACACGAATCGTGACTCGTCCATGCCAACCATCAGGAAACGACGTTTCTGTGAAACATCAGCCGACTAGGTACAGTGTCGTGGGTGCATGTTTGGTCAGTCCAGCAACTATAGACTCACACAGTACACATCAGCCACCAGACTTCACATGTACACCGTCTCAAAAGTTCGAAGTTGAGACTTTGGACAAGATCACAACTTCTAGAAACCTGAGAATAAAACTAAGCATGTATGTACATACAATAGTAAATCGATTGTGCCCAAAATTCTGATCTAACAACTACATTGTCTTGGCAGATGCGCGCTGATGACAAACAGGGGCACATGTAGGCCAGGCCGATACCCATGGACAGTTAGGGTGGCATTTTCGAAACGGTGTAAAGCTCAGTTGGGTGTAAAGTCGGTGTAAGCTCGGTCGAAGGCTCGGTCGGTGTCAGCTCGGTGTAAACATGAAACATTCCACGTTAAAAGCAGGCAATGTTTCATGTTTACACCGAGCTGACACCGACCGAGCTTTCGATTGAGCTTACACCGACCTTTACACCCGACTCACCTTTACACCGTTTCGAAAACATCATCCTTAGTCTCACAAACTCCCATGGTGCATTCCCATGATCTGATGTCCCGCCCATAATTGAGCTAAAATTAACTCCACATCCCAAAGAATGTCATAAATCAAGCACAAACAACAATGTCTTTTCGACAAAATTACCTCAAACGACAGTTTGGCAATCTGCGGCCAGGCGAGGCTTTTCATCAGTCGACGTTCGCCCGAACTGAGTTTGCAGCTTCGCGCGCTTGGCGATTCCTGAGCACCAGATGTGGCTCCCGGCTGCGGACTTAGCGAAACGTCGACTAGAGTCAGGCCCTGCGTTTCGATGATCAATAGCGCGTTGTCCTGGAAAATAGTGATGTTCAAAATAGATTTGGCACCTTGCTGTTCTGGTATACTGCAGATTTCACAGACAGGAAAGTTACAACAATTAAGTTAGCGCCCGACCAAATTAATCATTCTGAATTATGGCCATCAGCGTCTTGTCAGACTGATGGCCGGACAGTAGCGCAAAGCTAGTTTGAGAACCCGTTGAGCAAAGAAAATGGCTGAACACTCTTACTGTTCCGATAGCTTAGGCTTAAGCTTAGTTTGTTATGGTATCAGACTTGGGGTTACGATTACGCTCTTGAAATATCCATAACCCCCAAAGCCATGTATGGTGTGGTTGTGGTGACCAAGAGAAAACCGGACGGAACAAATACACATCCAAAAAGTATACCGAAAGAAAGTGAAAACAACATTCACACAGTAGTATACCCACCCCAAAACGTACATGCGTTTCTGCCTTGTGTCGTCTCAGTGGGTAGATGTGCGAATTGAGCGGACAAGCGCACATGCGTGACACCTGCGTGCAATAGCGTCGCATGGCGTCCACACGACTGACACCCCGGAGGTCGGCGTGCATCGACGGCAGGTGACGCTCAATGAAGGACACGTGGTGACGACGCACTACCTGAAAATCAGGCATCAATTAAGGCTTTTTATATTTCGCGGTGTTTTTGGTGGCGGAAGTTCGGCTATGTATCCATAGGAAACAGTCGAACTAATTGCAGCAGTTGTACAAAACGATACTGCCATGCTTATTCTACGCGATACACGGGGCAGAAAGTTTGGTCCCGGGAGTTTAAGCCCAGCCTTAGCTTCAGCCAGAATGAATCTAGCTACAGTACCAGCTGCAACTCTGTACGTATAGTCTTTGAACATGTCAGACATAAAATCCCGCACTCTCTAATATGTGGGACCCGGGCACAATGCCTGAAGCCGTCGCGGCGCAACAAACACTGCGATAGTATGAAACATCACCCAGCACCAACCCATTTCGGGAAATATTCGTGCGCAAGAAAGTTGGGCGTCTCCTCGTCACCGTAATCGGCCTGTAGTGCAAGAGCGGCAATTTGAAAACACAGGTCGTCGGGCACACAGTTCGGTTCGGACCAGTGTAGACCACATGCATGTTCGCGCAGATGCAGGTAGTAGTGATGGAGGGACATAGGACATCTGCGGGTGGCAGGGGTATTGATGTTTCAAAATATATGTATTGAGCTCAGCGTTAAAGGGCGTGTCCCAGTTTTCTGTGATGTGCGACACACTCTTTAGAATCAGCTGGTGCGTGGTTAAGTTTCGCACTGACGATGACTTGACGCACCGCTGGCTCGAATAGGGCGTCAATGCGTTTTTTAAACAGGAAACAGCACCCCAGAGAGTTCATATGCCTGACCGAACAAAGCTGTGCAAGGACGACAGTTTTGGAAGTAAAATGAGAAACAAACAATTATGTGTAATCCAGCCACGTGCTCATGAGACGACGCTTGCTTGGCCAAATTCAAAAATGCGCCGGCTACACGTGTTTTCGCAAACAAAAGAAAGAGATTGGGCCGAGAGAGATGATGACAAGTTCCAGCTGGCTGACCTCAATTTGTCGCGTACTTACACGAACAGCAACGGCGTTCAACATCACAAATGTTTTGGGAGTCAAAAGGGAATTTACGCACCGAGGTGGAGAGCGTGTTTTTAAAAAAATACATGCGTTTCTCTTTCTTTCATTTCCGAAATACGTGGAACCGGAACATTACTGGATCTTTGGATCCGTTCAAGTCAACTTCAAAATATGTAGGTAGTCTCATGAGTTCGTGGTTGGACTATACACACCTGATCAAGCTGACAAAGTCGACGAAAATCTTCACCCGTAGATTCAGCATCACAACTGGGAGACCATCGGCGCCAATACACTGGAATGTTTTTTATTATTGGCAGGGTTGGACTAATAAGGATTTTATGGCAAACAGACAACTCACGGGCGAGCTGGCGGATCGCCAATTTCTCGGCGCAACTTTCGTCAGTTTACATTGGCCATCAAGGAACCTTGAATGCAAATAAATGTATAATTATTCGTTGCTTCAATATTTATATAATTCATCGCCAAACAACAGTACACATATTGGCATAAATTATAAATATATGTAACTAAAACCAAGGAAATGGTTCACCTGTGCTCTCCGGCAGTGAAAATGGTGAGCGCAAAATGAACCGTCTGCTCGAGCCCAATGTATCGGCAGGTGGCTTGAAGCACATCGTTAGCTCGACACGACTTGGTCTGAAATTTAATATGTAAATTTGAATCGAAATCGATTTTATTTGAAGATTCATGGACATTCTGCTTGCATTTTGTATGCTGCTGTGCCATTTTGCAGGTTGAAAACAGTAACTTTCAGTAACATTTATTGTGAACAATAATGAGAGATCCGAATCCTAATCTTCCGAGTGGCTGATGCTTCAAGACTCGCCATGGCGCGCTATTTTATGAGGTTTTTAAATAAAAATTTGTACCTCAATCCACTCAAAATTGTACACCAGCTAAAATATGTACTCCATTCATGCTGAAGAAAGGGCGCGAGCAAAAATACTATTTCACGATTGTGAAAAAGTGTGCTGCTTTGCGTTTATTAGACGTTCCCCAAGAAAAATACAGCCTCACTCAATTTTAAAACCAAACCACAAATACAGGTATAATACAGCATCCAATGTACACGCACCCGCGCACACACAAAAATAGTCTCAAATTAAAAAAGCGATTATTCATTTTCTGACCGCGCGCGATACCCTGTGCGTATTGCATCTTTCATCCCACCTGAGTTACGGATTTGACCTTGTGGTTTTGGTTTTTTGCACCGCCGCTGGAATTTTTATTTGCAAACGCAAAGAGGTTCAAGTTATGGGTTACCCTTAACTGGTTCAGGTTTCTTGCGATGTTGAGAACCAGCAAAATGTTTGGCGTCAAAAATTCTTTGGCGCATATCCCATTTTTTTCACATTTTTCTTCTTGCCTGAATGGTCATACTTGGATTTTTCAGCATGACAGAGGAGAGAAATCAATTTGCACAACGAAATTGTGCGATCAAGCGGACAGCAATTCGAATGGTGATTGATACACCGAAAAAAATGACGCGCCAACCAAAAAACCACGCACGAAAGACGCACAAACATGGCACGCATGCATTTTGAAACATCAGCAGAGCAGCCGCTCTCCGGCAAGATCTACAATGACAAACTCCAAAAAAAACTAACATCAACATTGACGAAAACGTGACGTTTGGTGAGCAGGTAGACAGCCACAAACTTTCGGCCGTGCGATAGTGGCGGGGAGTTGAGGTCTGGTTGGATGAACGCACTCAGATTCGGCATTGCCGGCAGCGGTGGAGCAGGCGGTTTGCACTGCATGGAAACAATGGAATCGTGATTTTAGGGATCCCGTAGAGATACTAAACCTGTGTATATGGGCACTGGCACTTATATGGGAGAAAAAGTGCCTGACCCAAATGACCAACTGCAGATTTTGGTTTCAGCCTACCCCCAGAGCTAAAACAGCGGACGAGCAGGCCAAACACTGCGGTGATATCCAGTTACTGTATGGTCAGGTTTCCTCGTACACAGGGATGGTCATATGGCACAAAAATACGTGGTGGCCGATTCCACTCTGTTATCACGCCCGTTAGGACGTGGGTGATGATGGGCGCCATAATATTCCCTTCCATCCGGCAATACGGGATTGGCAGTTGTTCTTGCCTTGGTTGCAAAGATACGGTATATTGAAGATAAGGATGGTTAAGGCGATACGCTGGAGCCACTAATTCCGACCAATTCGGCCGGTTTCACAATACACGCGGGTGCGGGCTGCAGGTCGGGCATTTTCTGGTGCAGTAGCGAATACAAATCATTTCCTCAATATTACCGTTGTGGTCAGCGCATCGGGCATAACATGGGGCATAGTTGCTTTTATTTTCTATGCGAACACTTTGAAACATCAGCAGGCCACATTTTCCGATAACCCGCAAGAAGTCCGGGTAGAGGTGGCAGTTAAAATTCATACTTTGGGGAAGGCAACCCGCATGCATTGTGAAACCGACCTTCACAGGCCCAGTCGAAGAAAGCCATTTTTTGTTCACAAAGGATTTTGGAATGTACATGCGCTCCCCGTTATTAAGCTTCAGCAGGCCGCGGGATCAACTTTTACGCGGGTGGAAATTACCATAGTATGGCATCACTAAATTTTGTATAATATCCTGAAAGAAGAAATAGCTCCGCACAAGGCTGGTCCACACCGATCCGATTTGTTCACCAAGTTTCATTTCGCCCATCACCTTTTTCACCGGCGTCCGTTCGTTAACGTTGTTGTTGTTGTTGGTGGTGAGGTTGTGGTTCTGGTCTGAGCCGAACTCCTCATTTCCACTACCCGTCCAAGACAGGGAGTTGCTGCCTTGCTGATTCAGTGACATATTCTTCTGCTGTTGCTGGTGCTTTCCGGGCTAATAACCGAACATATAATAATATGCAACCCGCAGACTGTTTCGCATTGTTGAGGCAAATAATATTGTGCAGGAATTAATGCAGATTGGAATGGAATGTTTTTTAATGACGGATGAAGGAAAAGCATAGCGGTTCGCTGGAAAAGTACATCTGGTCAATCTTTCCTCTGAAACATGTATCAAAAATTTTAATGCGGCAGCGCAAGAACAGTACATTTTCGAAAATTACTGAAAAGAGCTGCGGACATCCTAGCGTGGGCCATGGAGCTCTCGAGATGTTCAAAATATGTCCAGTAGAATTCAAATAATTATGTTCATGAGAACCCAAATGTAACGTGACACATTTTTTCAAATGCAGACACCCGATTCGGATTAAAGTGAAAAAGCACCAGACGAATTGCCAAAAGTCGGTGCACTTTCTGCAAAAAGTTATACATTATGCCTACGCATAATGATAGTACTCGGGTATCTGGGCTTGGCTGGCCGGCTCTCCTGTGTTTTGTGATAGGTTCAGACACTTAACAGCATGTAGGGCCACCCAGCACAAAGGCATGATGATAAAATTATTCATGACATGAACCGTTCTATGGCGTATCAAATGGGTTAAAATAATACGCTTGGTGGTTAACGTTCCAAATACAAACCATACCCTCCCCAAGGCAGTTGTTTTGAAGAAATTCGATACAAGGTGCCTGACATGGACAAGGCATTAAGTAAGTGAGAGACGGTCATGCATGGCTCTGGTGTTTTCCTATTGATAAGAAAACAACATTGAAAGTGCTCCAGTGGTTCTCGAACACTTTTAGCTGTTTTTTGGCAAAAAAAACAATTGAAACAAACAAATATGAATAAAAATCAATAATGTTTTGCAGTTTTCAAGGTACGTGCATGTGGTTCGCAGTTAAACTGTCCAAATGTTTAAAAAGGTGAATAACGTTTTCAGTATCTTTCAAATGTAGGGACATTTAAACGATGATAGTATTGCCGAATTGATCAAATATGATGCAGTATTTAAAGGGCAACCGAACGCGCGTTACCGTGTTAATGTTTGGAAACAGACTTCTCTCTCGTGTGTTTGGACCAGCTTGGGGTGGGTATGATGAAGGTAGCCCATAAAGAAATGTTGCACAGCGCAACAACTAAATGCAAGCAAACCAAGTTTCGCGCAGGTAAACCTGGCTGGCCGGCTGCAATGCACAACAACACGACCAATGCACCTAATGTTACATCCATTGACTGTGTATATTACACTTTGCGCTTGTACCAACACATACTGCGAACTTGGTAAGTAGGTATGCTTATATGCAACTGTACCCTCTGTACCTGTCCAAGACGTTCAGAAGCTGTCTTATGGAACTTGCGACAAATTTGCTTCTCAGAATTCAAGGCAAATTTTTCCACACGGTTTTTGAATTTGGTCGGAACTTGCACATTTTCGCAAACGATTTTTGATTTTTGCAACTAGTCTCAGATTTAGACTATGCACCGCAGTAGGACCATCTGGTATGATTATTGTCGTCAACACATGTGCACAACACTGTGTGATGGTGACTGTTAGAGGGCACTTGTCAAACTCGGGTTTGTTTACACCCAGAAGTGGGTAAGCCTGTTGTTTTCAGACTGACTTCGAAAGTCAAAAAAATGCGAGCTTGTGTATCACAGTCAGTGAGACCCTGGAAAGTAAACTCGGAGCAATAAATAATTTCTCTAGCGACCAAAATGACAACCATAACAGGTTGCCCTGGGCTCGAGTCACACTAGTACCGCATTGCGGAATGCGGGGAATTTATATGTCACACAGTCTGTCTGGCAGCTCGTACTTTATCTTTCTTTTTAGCCACCCTGAGTCAGTAAACATGGGATAGGTGTGGTAGGGTGATTTCGGTACGCCGGTTTTTGTTTACATATACCATGCATGTCATATAAATTTATTTAATTTGATTTACCAGAAAAATAAAAGCAATGATGAACATTGAACAGACACAAAAACCTCGTCAGAAATTGTTATCACGCCCATATAATCCTAGAATTAAAGTAAAGGTAAATTGAAATAAAATCTTCCAAAATTACGCGCTCCGTATTTTTATAAAAAAGCTTGTTGGACACCTGCCTTACTTTCAGGGCACAAAAGTGAAAATGTGCGGACACCGATCGTCAACGTGGGTACACAAGCAAAACAACATCTTATTTCTTCAGCACGCTAAAAGTCAGCCGAGCAATTTTGCCGTACGTAGTATGAAGACAGAACTGTACAAAAATATAGATACTGGCAGATGGGGTGACAAGAGGTGACTCTTTGACTCGCAAAAGGTTAGTCACATAACATTCGAATTATGATACGTTGAACTTCAACATGGAATAAACAGGGAACAGCATCATTATAACAAGACAATACCAAAACTCACAAAGTAGAACTGAGATTTTCTGCTAAATCTTGTAAAACTGCAATCAACAGAAGCGTGAGATATTACTTATTAACTCCAGTTGGTGACGATTGTGCAACTGAGTCACAAACCAACACTCATATTCAGCTACTGATGACACAAAAAAGTAAAAGGTGACGAATTACGCATGCAACTTACTCAAACAGAACGGATTGGGAATCAGTGAGCGCGTGACACTGAGTCAACAACAAGTGGATTGCGATTTGTGAATAAATATACTGTACATACAGTACCGGGTGCAATTCTAGGCTGAAAGTTGAAGTCGCGTGCACGCGCGTGCACGCGCGTGCGAAACAGTGCAAAGTATAGGCAAAAGTCGAAGTAACTTCGCGTGCACGCGCGTGCACGCACGTGCACGCGCGTGCGCTGGCGTGCGCTCCCTATGTTTTAGCACTAGGAAGTCGCGTGCACGCGCGTGCACGCCGCGTGCACGCGCGTGCACGCGACTTCAACTTTCAGCCTAGAATTGCACCCGGAACTGTAGCTCAATTTTTGATTTTTGACTTTTTGAAATCTTGATTTGCACTTGTCTAAAGGTTCGAAAATAACTCGAATCCCTGTCAGATCAATGACCATCAAGCTAAAAAACACAGATAATTCTTCTTCTTCTGTCCGGGCAAGGAATAACGGTTATTGGATTCAGCCGATTGCTGCAGCACTGTCACTTTTTTCGCAATCGAAAAATGGATTTCCAAAAAACTACTAATGTTGCACGCATACACAAACACACATCACAGCGAGGTTTGTTTTGTTCAGTTTGGCTTTGGTTAGGATACAGCACAGACATTTTATCACAAACATGTAATATCAAAGCCACATGAATCCGAAAACACCGAGCAACGCTTGGTTATGTTGTGATTTGTACCTCGTCATGCGTTGCGCATAAACATCCCCCACAACAAACATGATTGATATTTTATGGAAAAAATCTGGATCTGAGCTTCAGTGCGCATGCATTATAATCTGCTGGCATTGGGAACTAACATTGACTCCAGATGCGGAGGATGCGGAATGTTGTTGCCTTATTTGCACATTGTAGTTTTGCAGGTTGGAACCAACAAAACGCCGAGATTTCGAAAAAGTGAGAATAGGCATGGAATAGGTGCCAAAAATACACAACAGGAATTTCACGAATTTTCCACCTGGGAACCGAACACCTTGCAGGAATCTATTTCGGGGATCTTTGTAGAAGATGATTTGCGAGCAAAACGCGAGCGGAATCTCATAAAAATCGGCGAAAAGCTCAACAGCAGCGAAGCCAATCAGAAAAACGCGAACGCAAAAATATTGAACGGTGCCGGATGCGTTCAACCACAAATGTTTTTCAAGCTCGCTTGCTCTCAACCTGAACGATTTTAAAGGTATTGATATAAATCGTCAATGTTAACCAGGTACACGCGCCATAAAATGTTTCCACGTCGAAGAAAAAACAGCTAATTCTTCCAGAGTGACGCAGCGCACTGTACTCTCGTTCAACATATTATTGAGACGAGAAAAAGAAACTGAACCAGCTGACTTCAAAACCGCACTGGGTTGGACAGGACGTACATAGAAATATTATAATGACGAAAGACGGGGAAATGTGCACCGTCAGAGAACCACAAAAACATGGGGTGCGCATTGCTGGCTTCAGGCCAGGGACAAGTCAAACAGAACAGAATACGCTGCAAAGCACACACAATTGCTACATATTTTACCTGGGCCTGATACTGCTGCAGTGCGCACATAGGTATCTGATGTTCGAATTTTGGCAGCCGATTTTTTAGGTTCGGTGTCCTGCTGAACTTCTGGAACTCTCCGTGGTAACGAGAATTTATTTGGTGTTGCATTCGTGTGCTGACATCAAAATTAAGAGAAAGCGCCGTTTTTGAAGTCGGTAGCCGAAAATCCTCCCTGACTGGTTTTGGATTATCATCTTTTTTTGACCAGACCGCGGTTGATATTACAAGGGCTATTATCCTCTGACGACAAAAATGGTATGTACACTAGTTGTAGACACTCAGCTGTTGTTTGGATACGCGAGATTCGGCCGTAAAATTAATCTCTTCTTAATTGCACATGCTGCACAACTGCTGCCGATGTTTGGCTATTTGTTTTGTCGTCAACGCAAATCGTCAACCCAAGCAGCCCAAAGTGAGCGCGAGAAAGGGCTGGGTTAACGACTAGAGTTGACGATATTCGTTGACGACATTAGTATAAGCCCGAATGTGCGGCTTGCATACTAACAGCAGTACAAGCAAATGGCAGCCATTCTGTAGCTGTTTCTGGCGCGTGGCATCATAGTTTGTATAGTCCAACCACGAACTCATGAGACGACTTATTCTGACGTTGACTTGAACGGATCCAATAATGTTCCGATTCGACGTATTTCGGAAATGAAAGAAAGAGAAACGCATGTACTGTATTTTTTTAAAAACACGCTCTCCACCTCGGCGCGTAAATTC
Organism: Rhynchonema sp. JSB1_4; assembly: GCA_030248065.1. Classification (NCBI taxonomy): domain Eukaryota; kingdom Metazoa; phylum Nematoda; class Chromadorea; order Monhysterida; family Xyalidae; genus Rhynchonema; species Rhynchonema sp. JSB1_4. The sequence goes on from JASAMV010001999.1 coordinate 16,232, forward strand.
CCTATTGACTCCCAAAAAATTTGTGTGTTGAACGACCTTGCTGTTCGCGTAAGCACGCAACAAATTGAGGTCAGCCAGCTGGAACTGGTCATCATGTCTCTCGGCCCAATCTCTTTCTTTTGTTTGCGAAAAGACGTGTAACCGGCGCATTTTTTAATCTGGCCAAGCAAGCTTTAAAAAGAGTCGTCTCATGAGCACGTGGCTGGACTATAAAGCCGACCGAATATAAACATCTAGCGTTGCAATAATACCGCTTTTTTGTGTTTAAGTTCTGTGACCGAGGCTGCGTAGTTTGGGATACGGATTATCACTAGTAACCGGGACTCAATACTTTTTTGTGCGCCATTTTCAACTCTCTACCAGTCCAACCACTCTGGCGCCAATAAACCTCCGTTAATTACTTGGGACTGTGGGACGGTATGACGGTAGACAACAGGCGATGGACAGCAGGTATTTTCGGCACAACAGAATACTGTCAAACTGTACCTGCAAAGCAGCTCTTTGCACATCACATCCTGTTCGAGCTCCATGAATGCTAGGTGGTCTATTCGATAAAAATTTTGAGAATTGGCGAGCAAATTGTGCAGTCGTCAGCGAAAATCGTCAACGCAACCAACAAGTTTTCACGTTTTTTATCCAACAGCACAAAACACATCATACAAGTACAAAGCGAGGGCAGAAGCATGTAACTGGTTTGCTAAAAAGCTGATAGACGTAGACATGGAAATATAGTAGATGATGATCAAAAGTTGTTTGAAAAATGACAATATTGTCAGAGTAGGTGAAATTCAAAAGGGAACAAAAAGAACTCATATGTTCGGTATGATACAACGTTAGCAGAACATTGTGATAGACGTGAAGAGTGCAAAATTGAGTACTCGAATCGACAGCACTGCCTTTTTGAATATTTTTGGAGTTGGTTTTTGTATGATGGAGTTAGGAAGCCATGTTCCTTATTGTTATGCACATGATTCATCGCGCTCTTGGGCTTCTTTTATCTGGCTGCGTTGACAACTACCATTGGCGATGTGCGTTATAAGCGAACACATACCTGGTGGAGTCATAGCCTTTAGCCTTTCTTTCGCTTAAACGTTGTGCTTTTAAAGTTTCAACAGAGCGAGGCGGCGGTGGGGCGTGGCAGCAGTTTGAGGCGGGAGCCGCGCGGGAGGATCGAGAAAAGGTTCGCATACGCATCAGGAAGCAGGATCGCTAGAGGACCATGAATAATCCTCAAAGCTACAAAATAATGGTATTTTAGCTGAAACAATTAACGAGTGTAAAATGACCCAATGTATTGGGTGAAAACACGTCGCTATAGTTGTACGTGTGTGTGTGTGTGTGTGTGTGTGTGTGTGTGTGTGTGTGTGTGTGTGTGTGTGTGTGTGTGTGTGTGTGTGTGTGTGTGTGTGTGTGTGTGTGTGTGTGTGTGTGTGTGTGTGTGTGTGTGTGTGTGTGTGTGTGTGTGTGTGTGTGTGTGTGTGTGTGTGTGTGTGTGTGTGTGTGTGTGTGTGTGTGTGTGTGTGTGTGTGTGTGTGTGTGTGTGTGTGTGTGTGTGTGTGTGTGTGTGTGTGTGTGTGTGTGTGTGTGTGTGTGTGTGTTTCTGCAAGTCGTTTTCAGCGCACTTGTACAACCGAAGAAAAACAGAAGCAGCTGCACTAGTTTTAATATTAACTGAACATTAGCACGACATGACGACCGCTAGCTCAAACCAGGGTTGGGCAAAAAAAACGACGGCGTTTTTCTTAAAAAAACGACGTTTTTTAAAAAAATGCCTGGGTCGTTTTTTGTTTTTTTAAATTCTGAATTTCCTTGATTTTCCCTGATTTTTTCAGGGAAAGTACCCTGATTATCAAGGAAAATCAATTTTTTTCAAAAAATTTTCGACCAATTTTTACTTTGTCGAGATACGTCGATATACGGAGTTTGACTTTCAATGATGACCCCGGCCAAAGTTGGTCCCATAATGCGGGTCTGATATGGGATCTTAACAATTCGCTAGAAAAGGGATGAAACCCGTTTATTTTGCCTCAGAACACATAGAATTACTTCATTTAACCATGTTTTCTTCCCAACATGAGCGTTTTCCGATTTTTTGGAGGGCATATTTTGGTCATCTGGGCGTTTTAAAAAAACGTTTTTTTAACAAAAAACGATTTTTTGAAAAAAAACAACGTTTTTTGCCCAACCCTGGCTCAAACACAGTCCCAGTTGTATCCTCACTCTATTTTCCAACGTCCATTACATGTACGTAGGTGTCACGCTTTGAAACGGGAACTTCGCGTTCAACAACCTGAACCTTGAACCGGTCCGTAATTATGGCTTTTGGTGGCACAAAGGACGGTTTACTGCAAGGATCAGATAATAATATGGGGCCATGTATATGTGGTTGTGGCTCCTAAGCTACATATGTTGAGACTTTGAGAACAGCTCAAACAACCAGCCCCGAGAGAGACGCTGGTGCCTGATGAGCTAAAAGTGGGCGCACAGTTGTTTTTCGGTGTTAGAAATGGATTGGCTAGCGAGACGATGCACTGTGACCTTGTTTTGGAACATTGGGAGGTACAAACATTGAGCTGCTAAATTTCAGCACCATGACGCTTTTGTGTTGCCGTGGAATTTCACTTGGAAGTCTGCTATGAGATCTTTCACAAGGAGCAGGCGTTCAAGTGACCCAGATGTGAAATTAAGACCCTTCGGCTACAGGAAATATCACAGTTTGCCTAAATGTATACACAAAATGCGGTAATAACAACCGGCAACCGCGCACTTGAGCACAGCTTACATCCATATCATGCGCGTGGGGTCATTTGAGCTACTTTTGCACAAGTTTGAGCTCGTGACAAGTCGAGAAGGATATGGCTCGCTGCCGGCGTGCGTGCACATACGCACACACTCTGCGCTGCACTTCAAACAAAACTAAGCATTCGTTAAAGTCCCTGTTTGTTTCAACCGATAAACAGCCACATGCTGCTTGAACTGGGCGTTGGCTGAGCATGTACAAGTTAAGACGGGAATCCTTGGAAGTGACATTATGGGACAGTTTTTTGATCAAGTACATATCTTAACTGCACCGTTTCGGCCACACCTGACTCAATCTACCTCTGAGATATTCGAAACAAGAACGCTGTTTTCACTGCAGTCATACTTATTCTCAGTGACATACTAGGTATACCCAGCTCAGCTCAGCTTCGGTACCTTCGCGTTTTGCCGACAAAACTTAATGAGTTTCGAGCGACTTTAAAAACCATACATACAAAAGCGCTCATCGCGTGTAGTCACATGCTCGTTTTTGCATGACAAACGACTTTGTAGGAGTTGTTTAACAAGTATGCTGTGCGACTAGGTACCCCCGCTACGGACTCCATGGAAAGACTACCATAACACAATACCCTGTGTCTGGTTCGAAACCATGCGTGTACCCAAAATAAAAAATGTCCAAGCGCACACGTTGTTTTAACAGCTAAATGAGCTTGAGGACCACAGCCGTGACTGAAGCGCAACACAGAACAAGCGCAAACCCAGTAGCAGCATACGCAGTTGGCTTTTTTAAAGAGCAGCAGAAGCAATTTCCGGGACGCTTAGAAGCTTCTGGCCTCCGTGGTATTTTATGTTGCCCGACGCAGGGTGGGCTCACCGACTAATGGAAATGTCGACATGACTAAACGACCACATCTGCGCACCTGCGCACCAATTTGTGCTTCCCTTTGATTTTTTGGTAATTTGCGCCGGCCAACTTTTCGTTCTGGTACTTGGATTGGATCATGCTCAGGATCGTCTAAGTATAGTAAATTTCTAATTTCGTTGCCTCACGCATTCTTACAGACGCAGGGAAACTCCCGTTCGAAGTCGAAGCAGGCATCAAGCTCAACACGGAGTGAACAAGCCACGCAGCTGACACACACAGCTTGTGTGGCTGAAACATTCGAAACGCACACGAGCCAGCTGCGTGGCTTGTTGACTGTGTGCTGAGCTTGATGCCTGCATCGACTTCGAACGGGAGTTTCCCTGCGTCTGTAAGAATACGTGAGGCAACGAAAGTAGAAACTTACTACTGTATATTAGCAGAGCCACGCCCAGGGTTGGGCAAAAAAAAACGACGGCGTTTTTTCTTAACAAAAACGACGTTTTTTTTAAAAAAAACGCCTGGGTCGTTTTTCGTTTTTTTTAAATCCTGAATTTCCTTGATTTTCCCTGATTTTTCAGGGAAAGTACCCTGATTATCAAGGAAAATCAATTTTTTGTCCCATTTTTTTCAAAAAATTTTCGACCAACTTTTACTTTGTCGAGATACGTCGATATACGGAGTTTGACTTTCAGTGATTGCCCCAGCCAAAGTTGGTCCCACGATGCGGGTCTGATATGGGATCTTAGCAACTCGCTAGAAAAGGGTTGAAACCTGTTTATTTTGCCTCAGAACACATAGAATGACTTCATTTAACCACGTTTTCTTCCCAACATGAGCGTTTTCCAATTTTTCTGGGGACATATTTTGGTCATCTGGGCGTTTTAAAAAAACGTTTTTTTAAAAAGGCGCGGTTTTGGAAAAATTGTCCCGTCCACAGGAAAAAAGTGCCAATTTCTGGCCTCGAAAAAGGCCATTTTTGGACATTTCAGCCCTTTTTGGGCAACTTTTTTTTATTTGAAAAAAGCAAAATCTGAGTTTCAAAAAAAAATTTTTTTTTAAATTTTTTTAATTACCCACTTTTTTTTGAAACAACCCTGCCTGGTACTTCAAATTTTTATTCACATAGAAATTCCAGGAAGTAGTTTAACGATACATGTACATATGATCGACGTTGTCGCTGGTCAAGCCCGCGAGAAACATAATAAATGCACGGGCGGGCAGTTGTAAATTTTGCCTTGCGAGCGCTTTCAACTCTACTTGATTCATCTCCAACGTGCATTGCCTATACTATGTGATCTTTCCACAACAAGCAATAACAAATTGTGCATTCATACCATTTTTTGGGTCATCCGGGGGAGCGAACTGCATGATATACAGGATGGAACAGTTCATTTGACATTGGCCCCAGGAAATTAAGGCACATGAGATCCAGAGTCATGTAAAACTTTTTGGGGCTTGGGAAATATTTTCATTTAAGGCGAGCTTGGGTTGAACACGGAAACCGGAACACGGAAATATTCCAGTGTTCCGTGAATATTTTGCAGAATCACGGAACACGAAAATATTTCCGTGCCTTGGAACACGGAAACGAATCAGGAACGCAAACGGTGCTTTTGCAGTGATGATGACAAAAGCCCGCGTGTTGACGCAAACAGCAACTATTGACACGGAAATATTTCCGTGTTCCGTGAAAATAAAAAACACGGAACACGGAAACCTGAAGTATTTCCCTGTCACGGAAATATTTCCATGCACGGAGATCCACGAAACTGGTTTGTATGTAAATTATTTGCGTGTTCCGGTTTCCGTGTTCAACCTATGTCCGCCCTTATTCAGTATGGTTGGTCCGGCCCCAACCTAATTCCATAGGTGACGTTTGTGTACGCATGTCGGCTCTATGCTTTTAGCCAGAAAGCATATGCCCAGGTAAGTCATACTGGCTTGAGCTTAACTCGGAGTGTGAAACCCGCACATCAATGGCTCGCGGAATAACCTCGCGGTAGAGGTACAAGTTGGCATAATTGTTATAGTGGAAAATTCATCGGAAAATTACGCACTGGTCATGACAAAAAAAATTGCGCGATAACTTGATGACATTTGCTGAAGCTTAATAATTCAGCCCCGTGCGCCTCCCTATCATTTTTTTCAGTTGTGTTGCCATATTGTGTAATTGCTTGTCACTCACTACACGTGAATTATGGAGAAAAATGCGATTCTATCCATAAATGTGTTAAACCCCTTTCTCCCATGTGTAGCAGGTCGGTCATACAGCATTAAGCGGCTTTTTAGTTGGAGATTCCATCCGTTGCACTCGAAAGTACCATTTAAAAAGTTTCGTTTCGCTTGAGAGGGATTCTACTTCGAGTGTTTATTGCCCAGTTTATCACAGAAAATTGGACAGCTTATTTAATTTTGCAACTTATCGAAGACTCGCAGCTGCTTGCAGCAACAACAGTATTTCATTGTGAAAATGGGAGCGCACGTACAAACCAAAATCCTTCAAGAACAAGAACAGCTTTTCCAAAATGCAACTATCCAGTCCAGAGATCCTTTTTCTCAAGTTAGCAGGGTCACAGCCAAATTGCACACGCACGTGCTTTTACTACCATAAACTTCAGAAAAAAGCAACAGCTCACAATGGTCATGCATAGCGTGTCCACATAATGTTATGGAAAACTTACGCACTTGCCCCCGGAAACAAACAGTCACAAGTTGGGACTCTTTATAGGATGGCATTGTAAATTTTGAATCACGGGTGATGCTGTCAAACCAGTGTGATAAATACAATACATCCAATATGATGATCATTCAGCGCCGAATAGTGATAATCGAAGGTGTCAAACAAATGGGCTTTCTTCGTCGTTGAAAATTTCATTCTAGATCTGTTTGTGAAACGCTTTACTGCTGAGCTGAGCATCGATTATAGCTGCTTGCTCAGCTATGGATGGTATTGGCTCACCAGGTATCGTATCTGGAATAGTCTGTATACAAGCTTTGCAGATTGCACGAGGTATTTTCTTGAGGTCGGGGTCAGGGCTGGAAAATTTTTTAAAAGTGCCAGATTCAGCGAAATTTGACCAAAATTGTCGTTCAAAACCCCTGGTCAGGTTTATCCCATTGCTTATCCCATAGTCCTGGGCTTTCCATAGTTTATGACATACTCCTCAAGATGTGCATGGTGGTAAGGCAAGCTAAAACTGGGGCGTCTGCAAACTTTGTTCCGTCATACACTTCTTGAGAGCATAGGTCGGAATCGCGAACGTAAAACGACCGAAACCAACGATATGAGTGCATACGGTGAATGTAGTTGGCTAGTTTGCGCATGTCCACCTTGTGTCCAGTCAAAGGGGACGATCTGCGCTCCCTGATGATCAGGCGTCTTTGTGGGTCAACACCATTTTCCCCCTGATTGCCAAAGATGTTGCGCCAAACTCGGTCCAGGAACGCCCCATCCCGCATTTGTCGGCCGATGAGACTCATCTGATCGTCGTGCGACGGAATCGGCTGACCGGGTTCAATGTCTGAAGATGTTTTGTCAGCTATATCCTATATTATATCGTCGGTATCAGTAAAATTAAGACCAACCCCCACCAAAAGACCAACCCCCTTTTTGTGTGCAGCGTGTAGCTGGCAAACTATTCTAAACATTCACCAAAAATTTTGTCTCAAAGCGCTATGTACATTGAGTTACAGCCTGTTGAAAACACCTGCTAGTTCCGGTTGGGGGTTGGTCTAGTTTCTTGTTTTTGAAAAAGAAAACCAAGTTGCTTGGCGGAGCAATTTTCGCGGACAAAAAAGACCAAGCCCCAAAGCACGCGACTCCAACACACACACACAAAAGATTGCTTCAGCACATGAGTTGTTGCATAATACCCCAGCTGTGTGTGTGTTGTATAGGGACTTTACGCTCTCTCGGTGAGTGCGTCGCTGCTGGCCCGATCATTACGTTTATAACGTATCGTAAGGCGGCTTGGCTGTCGGCGTCTTTAGCACAGTGGCAAGCATATCTGACTGTGGTTGTGAGAGCCACGAGATCGAAGCATCCCACAGACAAGCTTTTTGATGTTTTTGTTTATGTATGTTTTCAATGTGTAATCAATGATTTCAACAAACAGAAACAATCTTTTCACACCCGACGTTTGCTTCAAAATACAATCAGAAAAACCCGGCCCAAAAAATCGGGCCGGATAGGACCGGGCTGACTTTTTCTGAATCCGGTCATGCCGGACCGAGGTAACCCGGCCGGATTTCCACCCCCGAAAACAACCTTTTTAAATAATATTCCTCCTATAAAACATATTAACCCCCCCAAAAAAAATCTCTACCAAGAGGAAAAAAAAAAAATAGAAGAAAAAGGGGGGGGGGGTTTTTTTTTTCTTCCCCCCCCCCCGGGGGGGGGCCCTTCTTATTTTTTTTTCTCCCAAACCAAACCCAAACAAACAATTTTTTTTTTTTTAATATAATATAAATAGTCTACTTTTGTTTCTATGATGATCAGCATGCTCCCTTTCGTAGACATGCCAAACATCAGCCTACCGAACCAAACCGTGTTGGAAATGCGGTCAGGCCAACTTCAAACGCTTTTTTCTCGAAAAAGTGGTTTGGGGGTTGGTCTTATTTTTACTGATACCGACGATATGGCGATTTATGCTGTGATTTGATTTTGCCCTTATTCATTTGCACCCGACGCATTGTCATTGGTGAGAGATGTTCACGACTCACGAGCTAAGAGCTTTTGCGCTACGTGTGTGTGTATAGTACTATTGGCCATGTCCGAAGTGGACAGTGTACTTTCTTCTCACATGGCATTCTGGCCCATACGTCGGCATGGAAACAAATTGGAAAACATTGGCATCCAACTGTTGATTCTATGGTTTCTTATGTATCATCAAGCGAGTTTCTGTGCCGGCACAAAGCCAAAGTTTGCAACCGTTAGCTCTCACTCCCAATACGACTGTATCCTCGCAAAGAAATCGGCCAGTTTTTCCATATCAGCGCTGGCGGGCCGACATCGACCGAATGGCGCCACGCACAACGTCGCCATCAACGTGTAGATTATAGGCGAAGTTATATTCAGATGGGCGTTAATGACCCTTTTTGTCTAAAGACTAAAAACGATTTGCTAAAAAAAACTTACTGTATGCCTGCTAGCGCCTCCTTAACAAAAAGATTATTAGGTAGACTAGACGGGACCCGTGCCTACGGCCCGGCTACAGCGCCGCGCCCGTGCCGTGCCCCCCTCGAAGACCCGTTAGCATACCCAAAGCTACCCGTGAAAATTGACCCGTCCGCCCTTCCGAGGGAGGGGGCCACAACCCCCAAACAAACCCACCCCCCAACTACCCTCCCTCCCCCCTCCCTTATTAGTATAGATATAACCAACGCATTAGAAACGTTGTGGGTGGACGAGTACCCTTGAATTTTGTTATTTAGCACCATGATGATTTTAGCAGTGAGTTCATCATTTTCATGGAGCAGCGCAAAGTTGTTTTTCTGTTGTGAATACAGAAACCAGATAACAAGGACAAATAAAGTAGCATATGTCGCAGACAACTGAACAAATGAGGCTTGCAGAACTGTCGTAAAATTGGCTTTCGCGCGCAAGCTTATTTTAACTAGGGGCGTTACCGTCCCATCCGTTAAAATGTTGTTCTGAATAATGACGAAGTACAGGTTGCCAGGGAGCCCTTAAAACATGACAAGCTAATCTTGACAACCTGCAGTCATTTTCGAACGTAATAAAACGTCACGTCAACCTTGAAACCAAGTGGGTTGCGAGATAAACAAATACAGTAAACAACTTCAGAGGTCAAATTACAAAGCTCAAAATATGTCACGGTTACGCCTTTTCGCCTTACCTCATGACACAAATCGAACCGTGTCACAGGCGCGCAAAGAACGCACATAACACGTACAGCTGTATATGTATGTATATACGATGAGCATGTCAGCTGCCGCAATGATCCACAAGCCTGAAAACCGATTTCTCGTTTTCCCTGATAGGATACACCTCCCTCTAGCAGAAGCTATCAACTCTTTATTGGGACCCTCTCGGAGCGTGTCGGAAAAATTAGAAACTGAACCAAATTCGTATGGTAACTAGCTGCTCCCAGATTAGACATCTGTTTCACAGAAAGACGCTGAACGGTCACTGTTACGTTTAAAAACAGGCTAATGGTACAGTCGTCAAATCAAGTAGTCAATTTTCGTCGTCAAGCAACCCGATCCAAGCAGCTGTAAATGAGAGCAAGATATATTTTACATGGGTGTGGACGATAAGAGTTAACGACAGCACTGAGCCAAAATCACGCATTTCGATATTCTCACGAAAGTCTCTTGGTCACTATACTTTCCGCCCCGCCAATTAACTGCTTTATTTCAACTTCAGTTACGATATACTGTACCTCACTTGCGCCAGGAAACATTCATAGAGGGCCCCTCTAATCCAAAACTCCACCCAATACAGTGTGTGTCCACGTGGGGCTTGTAGAATGCGGAACTCACGAAAAACATATATAGCCCAAATGCCATGACCTACGATGACTTCCAGCAAATGAAAAACGAAAACCACAATTTTATACGTTTGGTAATTTCAACTTGTTTGTTTTGCTTCACTTGTGTTCCAGCGCGCACAACAACTTCCCTCAGTCAAGACGTTGTAGAGAGAGGGTGCATGACATTGACACGAGACACGTGTGGGTGCTAAGGCTATAGTATCTGATATTGGATCGACGTCATTCCCCTCGAAAGCGAAGCTTATTGCGTCATCAAGCTAAAGATCTCGTAAACATGTGTATTTACCTCCAATACAAGGCCTTTCAGAAGCCCGTCTAATACCACCTCCTCTCACACAGTGACCGATGAAGTCCACATGTAGCCCTCTAATTGCGGCCCACCTGGCCCCGCTTCAGGCTTAGGGCTTCCATCAAAGGATCCGTGTAACGCTGCCTACGTTGGCGCCTAATATTCGTTGCCAATAACCGACGTTTCCTGAGTAACAGCAAGTGTAATAAACACACGCCAAGATAAAATAAAATCGTTTCAGTCACATTCAACATATACCGAGTTTATCATCGAAGCACGACGCATGTAAGTTCAGCATGTGAAAGCAGAACGCTTCGGCAAACAGAAACAGATGGACAAAACAAAACCAAACGAGCATAGCCGTTTGAAACGTGCTTTTTGGGCAAAAAGACAGCAGTTTCAATCCAATCACAAATATAGAATACACACAACACTTTAACAATTGCACAGAAATTAGGTACTAAAGGAAACGAAATAATCTTTTTGAGAAAAACTTTTTCAGTAATGGTGTAGAAATTAACACAGGTTTCCTTATGTTCGAAGATTACGGTATACTGTATGATGATGGGCTGTATTGCTGTACATCAGTTTCAGGTCTGTGAGAGACAATCTAACGCGTTTTGCGCCGTGCAGCGAAATTGGCTCACAATAAATACTCAAAATTCAAAAAATTCACAAATACAAAGTTGCTTTCGAATATCCAATTACATCGGCCCTGAAGCACATTGAGGTGCATCGGTCATGAACATGCGAATATTCTTCCCGAACACAACGTGCTCTTGTGTTTCAAGATTAGCAAACATAAAAATCAAAATAGGGTTTATCATTTAAGCATTGAAATTGATATTGTCAAAACATGAACATATAAATTTACATATTCAAACGAATATTATGAATTTACTGTCGGCATGTCAAGTATCGCTCCCGTACTCGCATACGGATGCGAAGCTTTCTGACGTGCATGTTGTTGACTGCCGAATTTTGAGAAACTCACAGCCTTTTCCCTGAAATCAACCTTTGGCGCAGCCAGGTGATCTTGGTGTTGATGATTGGGGCTGATTGTAGCTATTCCTTGTTCCTGATGGCTGATAGGCTGCGTGCCCTTACGTATGTTGAACATTTTTAAGATCGCATCGCGCACAACCGAATTGAATATAAAGTAGACGAATACGGTACTGATTGAATTCAAAATCGAAATACAATTGGTCAATATCTTAATCGAATCGTGATTAGACACCTTTGGTAGATAGTTGAAGCTGAGATTCGAAGCGATTAGGCTCATCGTAATCCAGAAACCCTGCAACAACAATGTGGTTTTCACAGACCCGCTGAACAGGTGAACAAAGGAGTAAACAAGAGCTATCCTGATGCTCAAACGATCCAGAATGCGTCTAGTCTAAGCAAGAAAACAGACGCAGTGAGAAGAGAAGATGTTGGTCTTGGTTCCGCTTACCTACTAATAGGTTATCTGCCATAGGCTTGCTTGAAATTAGGAGACATTTTGGCTCAGGATCATAATCTGCAGCTTTTCTAGTTCCGTTCCTTTGCCTTTTGCTTTTGCGCAACGAGTCATCATACTAAAGTTAACCTTCTCAGGTCGCTCTTCCTAAAACAGATCCAAAACGGTCACACAATGGAACTAAGGTGCGTCACCTGTGTTAAAAGCAAACGCTCCCGTTTCTGGTGTTGAGTTGGAAGCGGCCCCTTGGGGTTATTGGGCGCCACCGCTGTGTGTGCCGCGATCTTTTTCTGTTGTTGATGTAGACGTATGTAGATTGCCAAGTACCTTAAAGTGGTGAATTGTGTATTGTGCCAGTGCTGACAAAAAAATATGAGAGTAATTCAGTGTGTTGAGATTCAAAACCGAAGAAGAAATGGCACACGTACATGATGGTCATCATGAATGCCAAGTAAGCCGGTCCGAGTTTCACCGTGTTGAGTGTGACACTCGCAATCGTGCACGCATACGTGATGTGCAGGTTGCCTGCGACATAGGGTGATATTTTCGAAACGGTGTAAAGGTCAGTTGGGTGTAAAGGTCGGTGGAAAGCTCGGTCGACAGCTCCGTGTGATAGACCTCGGTGTAAACTTGAAACATTCCACGTTAATAACAGGCAATGTTTCACGTTTACACCGAGCTACGCCGACCGAGCTTTCGACCGAACTTTACGCCGACCTGTACGCCCAACTGAACTTTACACCGTTTCGAAAATTCCACCCATAGGCTGGAGGTATGTAATGTCAAGGATTATGTGTCACAAGCAATACTCATCAGTTGCAATCAATACTCAACAGTTGCGTATACATATCTTAAGAGAGCTTGCAGTTATGTATGTAGATGAGCTCAATCGCCCTATTTGTACGCACTTTCAGAACGAACGAACAGAACCTGCTCTTTTGTGAATACTCCGGTATTATTCTCAAACTTTCGGTTATTCTCTTTAGTATTCACTGATAACCGTGAACGAAGAAGGGCCCCAATCAGCTTCCATCAGCGGAGGTGTACTAACAAAAGGAAGAAGTGTAGCTTTCTCGGCCCACCTTGTTCAATAACTTTCGGACAATCATAGGCCCAGCCATGTATGAATGCGCAAGACCATGAATAGATCCACGGCACGAATGCCACAAAGTACAGTCGCGGTCTGAAATGGACGCATAAAGACGATTGTCTTTGGTGTTTAACTGTTTCACGTATAAATTCGGTCACCAAAAACGCACCGCACGAAAATCGCATCGCAACTCTTTTTATGGAAAAAGGTCAGGAATCGATCCAGCGCAATCAGAAAACTCGACGCAGCGATTGCAAAGAAAACGACGGTGTTCGCGTTGAAGACCACCTGAATGAAAATCATATGAAGAAACTCAGCAAAAATATGACGTCCTTCAGGTAGAACCGACGCTTCTTGAAAAGACCAGAATGTTTTAGGGTGGCGCCCGGTAGCTAAAATGAAAATTTTGTGCCACCTCCATGACCTAAAGCTGCTGTTTTTGGACTTGTTTTTTTCAACAGTAATGCTTCTCAAACGCACCTGACCCAACCACCCAGTGTAGAGCTGCCCCCGCGCGAACAAATGCGGTCCGATCAGGAAAATATTCGTGCCGAAGTAGCCCAAATCGCCGACCGCCAGACTGAGCACAAGAACATAGAATGGATGTTGCGAGAAATGCTGGTGGTAGTTGTTGAAGAATGCCACCAGGAATATGACGTACAGGCCTATGCCTAGCAGGCTGAGGCCCATGTAGCTGCCCGCTGCGAAATACAGCAAGCTGGTGGGGATTTCTGTCACATTGGTCATTATCAATTTTTGTATGACATGAGACGTTGTGTCTGTAAATATAGTCTATTCCTTCAACGTCGTCAGCGACTATACAATATAGTTTGACTTTGGATTATCCTGGCTTATAGTACCGTGGTACTGTGGTCAAATGTTTTCGTCAAATCCAATGCAATATTTCTCGCGCTCATTTGGGCCTCACGTATTATTGCTTGATTTGATTTGACGACAGTGCTGTTAGCCGTTATTACACTATCGTCTCGCAACGCTTCGACACAGATGAAAAAGTGTCTTTCATTGCATTGCTTAGATACTGGTTGACGAACACAGTACGTAGGCTCAAAAGGTTATATCGTGAAAGAAGCCATATTTCTGATAAATGCTTATTGCCCTGCCAAAGTTATTAAAATAGCAGCAGCATATGTAAATAATACAGCATTGACCTAATAAATCGCCAAGCGTGCATTGTGTTATCGTAGTCTCGAAACATATAAAGGCAAACTACGCCAACACGAGCCCGATTTCGGAGGTGGTAGATTAGTGAAACATTCACACGTGGCTGCTGATTTGGGAAACGTTACACGTTGTGGAATACAACGTGGTGCATGAGGATTTCTCTTTCTTTGCGTTTTGCTAGTGCACCAACTCCGAAATCGGGCTCGTGTTGGCGTAGTTTGCCTATACAGTAGGACCTAACTTGGAGTAAGTTGCTGTTGGCGGCATTAATACTAAAAACGGCAGAAAGCGTTGGTGTGACTTCTAACAGTAATAATGATTGTGGGTTTATTACATGACCTAGTAGTTGTTGTGCACAGTACAATACAAGACAGTATGCCCTGATGTAGTCAGTCAATAAGGCTATATTCATCGCGTCTTTGCTGTCAAACGTTTATCTACTTGGGCAGTAAAACCAAACCTGCTGCGCGGATGATGAAGTAAAGGCAAAACTACGCCAACACGAGCCCGATTTCGAAGGTGGTGGGGATTCAAAACGAATAGGAAGAGAAAATCATCATGCTCCACTTTGTATTCATCCACGTGTAACAATTGCCAAATCAGCAGCCACGTTTGAATGTTTCAGTATTCTGCCAGCTGCGAAATCGACCTCATGTTGGTGTAGTTTGCCTTTACCTGAACATGACACCTGTCTTTCATTAGGGCGGCCTTAAAGGCAGTCCACGGGAGGCTGTCACTCAGCCTAGGAATACCGTAACCCACAGCAAGCGAGATCATTGCGAGACCAATGCTCATCGCTGCCTATCGACACGTGTAT
>JASAMV010002000.1:0-40623 GCA_030248065.1 Rhynchonema sp. JSB1_4
CTTTTTAATTTTACGTGTTTCGTGGTTTTTAAAGTTATATATTTTTCGCACTGCCGCTGTTTCCCAGCACGGAGGTGAAGCATGAACACATTTATTTTATACTATTCAGATCAGTCACCGCCGCACCTGTGTTGCTTTGCTACTGGATTATTTATTGGCTAAAATCCACCTGTAGGCAGACTCAGTCCAATATGCAAAAATCCACATAATTTTACATATATTCCCATTTGTGGAGCAAGAGAGTAACTGAACGAAGTAGGACCAAAAAAAAACCAAGATTGCTCAATAAATACAAATAATAATGTTGACGTTAACGAATAAAACTGCTACAGTACAGCCTGCTTATAGTGACATGATCGGATCACGGCTGCAATTTCAATCATTAGGATTTTGGACCGTTTACCTGAAATTGGGTCCCTAACTGACGGTCGTAGACTACTAACAGGTTGGCTTGCTGTGTGACGAAAACAATCGATAAATGACAAATCAACCGCCTATAAATACCGAACATTGACTTTTGTTAAGAACATACATGAAACCCGAACAAGCCGAATAAGAAAACGCAACATCAAACAAACTGCGCTCGTAAATTCAAGCCCTGAGAAATAGCGAAAATGCCAGTGATTTTTTTCAAGTAAAACGTCACTGATACTGATCCACTATTGCTTCAAGCTAGTGGTAAAAGTGCAATAAAATGCTAAAGAGATACAATATGTTTGGATATTTGAAGAGACGTATTTGCAAAGTGTTCTGTTTGAAGCTCTTGGTTGACAGATGACAAGACTCTTTTTATTTGTTCTTCCACAAAATGACGTCGGGCTATTTTTGTTGTTCCACAAAATGACATCGGGCTATTTTGTTCTTCCCCAAAATGACGTCGGGCTACTTTGTTGTTCCACAAAATGACATCGGGCTATTTTGTTCTTCCCCAAAATGACGTCGGGCTACTTTGTTGTTCCACAAAATGACATCGGGCTATTTTGTTCTTCCACAAATTGAGGTCGGGCTATTGTGTTCTTCCCCAAAATGACGTCGGGCTATTTTGTTCTTCCCCAAAATGACGTCGGGCTATTTTGTTCTTCCCCAAAATGACGTCGGGCTATTTTGTTCTTCCACAAAATGACGTCGGGCTACTTTGTTGTTCCACAAAATGACATCGGGCTATTTTGTTCTTCCACAAAATGACGTCGGGCTACTTCTTCGTTGTTCCACAAAATGACATCGGGCTATTTCGTTCTTCCACAAAATGACGTCGGGCTAATTTGTTGCTCCACAAAATGACTTCGGGCTATTTTGTTCTTCCCCAAAATGACGTCGGGCTATTTTGTTCTTCCCCAAAATGACGTCGGGCTACTTTGTTGTTCCACAAAATGACATCGGGCTATTTCTGTTCTTCCGCCTAAATGACGTCGGGCTACTTTGTTCTTCCACAAAATGACGTCGGGCTACTTTGTTGTTCCACAAAATGACATCGGGCTATTTTGTTCTTCCCCAAAATGACGTCGGGCTACTTTGTTGTTCCACAAAATGACATCGGGCTATTTTGTTCTTCCCCAAAATGACGTCGGGCTATTTTGTTCTTCCCCAAAATGACGTCGGGCTATTTTGTTCTTCCCCAAAATGACGTCGGGCTATTTTGTTCTTCCCCAAAATGACGTCGGGCTATTTTGTTCTTCCACAAAATGACGTCGGGCTACTCTTGCTGTTCCACAAAATGACATCGGGCTATTTTGTTCTTCCACAAAATGACGTCGGGCTACTTTGTTGTTCCACAAAATGACATCGGGCTATTTTGTTCTTCCACAAAATGACGTCGGGCTACTTTGTTGCTCCACAAAATGACATCGGGCTTTTTTGTTCTTCCCCAAAATGACGTCGGGCTATTTTGTTCTTCCCCAAAATGACGTCGGGCTACTTTGTTGTTCCACAAAATGACATCGGGCTATTTTGTTCTTCCCCAAAATGACGTCGGGCTATTTTGTTCTTCCACAAAATGACGTCGGGCTACTTTGTTGTTCCACAAAATGACATCGGGCTATTTTGTTCTTCCACAAAATGACGTCGGGCTACTTTGTTGTTCCACAAAATGACATCGGGCTATTTTGTTCTTCCCCAAAATGACGTCGGGCTATTTTGTTCTTCCCCAAAATGACGTCGGGCTATTTTGTTCTTCCCCAAAATGACGTCGGGCTATTTTGTTCTTCCCCAAAATGACGTCGGGCTATTTTGTTCTTCCACAAAATGACGTCGGGCTACTTTGTTGTTCCACAAAATGACATCGGGCTATTTTGTTCTTCCACAAAATGACGTCGGGCTACTTTGTTGTTCCACAAAATGACATCGGGCTATTTTGTTCTTCCACAAAATGACGTCGGGCTACTTTGTTGCTCCACAAAATGACATCGGGCTATTTTGTTCTTCCCCAAAATGACGTCGGGCTATTTTGTTCTTCCACAAAATGACGTCGGGCTACTTTGTTGTTCCACAAAATGACATCGGGCTATTTTGTTCTTCCACAAAATGACGTCGGGCTATTTTGTTCTTCCACAAAATGACGTCGGGCTATTTTGTTCTTCCACAAAATGACGTCGGGCTATTTTGTTCTTCCCCAAAATGACGTCGGGCTACTTTGTTCTTCCCCAAAATGACATCGGGCTATTTTGTTCTTCCCCAAAATGACGTCGGGCTATTTTGTTCTTCCACAAAATGACGTCGGGCTACTTTGTTGTTCCACAAAATGACATCGGGCTATTTTGTTCTTCCACAAAATGACGTCGGGCTACTTTGTTGTTCCACAAAATGACATCGGGCTATTTTGTTCTTCCCCAAAATGACGTCGGGCTATTTTGTTCTTCCCCAAAATGACGTCGGGCTATTTTGTTCTTCCCCAAAATGACGTCGGGCTATTTTGTTCTTCCCCAAAATGACGTCGGGCTATTTTGTTCTTCCACAAAATGACGTCGGGCTACTTTGTTGTTCCACAAAATGACATCGGGCTATTTTGTTCTTCCGCAAAATGACGTCGGGCTACTTTGTTGTTCCACAAAATGACATCGGGCTATTTTGTTCTTCCCCAAAATGACGTCGGGCTATTTTGTTCTTCCCCAAAATGACGTCGGGCTACTTTGTTCTTCCCCAAAATGACGTCGGGCTATTTTGTTCTTCCCCAAAATGACGTCGGGCTACTTTGTTGTTCCACAAAATGACGTCGGGCTATTTTGTTCTTCCACAAAATGACGTCGGGCTACTTTGTTGTTCCACAAAATGACATCGGGCTATTTTGTTCTTCCCCAAAATGACGTCGGGCTACTTTGTTGTTCCACAAAATGACATCGGGCTATTTTGTACTTCCCCAAACTGACCTCGGGCTATTTTGTTCTTCCCCAATATGACGTCGGGCTACTTTGTTCTTCCCCAAAATGACATCGGGCTATTTTGTTCTTCCCCAAAATGACGTCGGGCTATATTTAGCTTCAACAAAATGACGTCGGGCTACTTTGTTGTTCCACAAAATGACATCGGGCTATTTTGTTCTTCCACAAAATGACGTCGGGCTACTTTGTTGTTCCACAAAATGACATCGGGCTATTTTGTTCTTCCCCAAAATGACGTCGGGCTATTTTGTTCTTCCACAAAATGACGTCGGGCTACTTTGTTGTTCCACAAAATGACATCGGGCTATTTTGTTCTTCCACAAAATGACGTCGGGCTACTTTGTTGTTCCACAAAATGACATCGGGCTATTTTGTTCTTCCACAAAATGACGTCGGGCTACTTTGTTGCTCCACAAAATGACATCGGGCTATTTTGTTCTTCCCCAAAATGACGTCGGGCTATTTTGTTGTTCCACAAAATGACATCGGGCTATTTTGTTCTTCCCCAAAATGACGTCGGGCTATTTTGTTCTTCCCCAAAATGACGTCGGGCTATTTTGTTCTTCCCCAAAATGACGTCGGGCTAGTTTGTTCTTCCACAAAATGACGTCGGGCTACTTTGTTGTTCCACAAAATAACATCGGGCTATTTTGTTCTTCCACAAAATGACGTCGGGCTAATTTGTTGTTCCACAAAATGACTTCGGGCTATTTTGTTCTTCCCCAAAATGACGTCGGGCTATTTTGTTCTTCCCCAAAATGACGTCGGGCTACTTTGTTCTTCCCCAAAATGACGTCGGGCTATTTTGTTCTTCCCCAAAATGACGTCGGGCTACTTTGTTCTTCCCCAAAATGACATCGGGCTATTTTGTTCTTCCCCAAAATGACGTCGGGCTATTTTGTTCTTCCACAAAATGACGTCGGGCTATTTTGTTCTTCCACAAAATGACGTCGGGCTACTTTGTTGTTCCACAAAATGACATCGGGCTACTTTGTTCTTCCACAAAATGACGTCGGGCTATTTTGTTCTTCCACAAGACGACGTCGGGCTATTTTGTTCTTCCCCAAAATGACGTCGGGCTATTTTGTTCTTCCCCAAAATGACGTCGGGCTATTTTGTTCTTCCGCAAGACGACGTCGGGCTATTTTGTTCTTCCCCAAAATGACGTCGGGCTATTTTGTTCTTCCCCAAAATGACGTCGGGCTATTTTGTTCTTCCACAAGACGACGTCGGGCTATTTTGTTCTTCCACAAAACGGTCTCGGGATTTTCGTTCTTCAAGTAAAATGACATCGGCATTGGTCTATTTTGTTCTTCCGCGATATGGCATTGGTCTGATGTTGCTCTTCCACAAATTGGCATCAGTAGCGGTCTTTTTGTTCTTCGGCAAGACGAATGTTTTTGCTCATGCGAAGATTTATGTGACAGACACGGACCAGGGGCCCACCCGTTTAAAACCGTTTGAGTCAGCTCAAACAAAAGGGTTCAATAAAACCGGCATTTTGGCTCCTGTCGTTTTCGGATGAATTGTCAGCAGTGCAAATGTTGAATCGAGCGAAGCCAAATGGATTTTTTTCTACATGACGGCAGATGACACCATAGCCACGAACACCATTGGTGAGCCAACCATTGCATGTTTGTAAATGTGTTGTTTGCTTTGTGGCGGTTAGAGAAAGGACCTGGTTTTGATTGTTTTTATTTTATACTTGTCCTTCACTGCCTTTTTCGGTTTTCCTGAGTAAGAAAAGACATTTCTTTCCCGATCGTGGAAATGAACAAATAAAAAAAGATTCTTGTCATCTGTCAACCAAGAGCTTCGGAACAGAAACGCTTGCAAATACGTCTCTTCAAATATCCAAACATATTGTATCTCTTTAGCATTTTATTGCACTTTTACCATCTAGCTTGAAGCAATAGTGGATCAGTATCAGTGACGTTTTACTTGAAAAAAATCACTGGCATTTTCGCTATTTCTCAGGGTAAAACTGTACAAGCGCAGTTTGTTTGATGTTGCGTTTTCTTATTGGGCTTGTTCGGGTTTCATGTATGTTCTTAACAAAAGTCAATGTTCGGTATTTATAGGCGGTTGATTTGTCATTTATCGATTGTTTTCGTCACACAGCAAGCCAACCTGTTAGTAGTGACCGTCAGTTTGGGACCCAATTTCAGGTAAACGGTCCAAAATCCTAATGATTGAAAATACCGGCCCCCATCCGATCATGTCACTATAAGCAGGCTGTACTGTAGCAGTTTTATTCGTTAACGTCGACGTTGTTGTTGTTGTTGTTGTTGTTGTTGTTTTTGATGTTGTTTGTTCTTCTTTGTTGGTCCAACGGCTTTACAACAGCGACAGGTGAGAATCAGGTTGACGACCGCCACCACCAGCAGCACACCCACACAGCCGAATGCTAGTGCTGCCGTCCTGCAAGCGGGTGTGAAACATCAGCTATGTTTTAATAGTCGTAAATTGAAAGCTGGATGATAACAGCGTGAAATTTGTGTAACATCAGCTCGCTCGTAGTGCGACCCCCTAAGGGGTGACCCGGCATGTTCACCAGTAATTTACATCGCCATGGCAACAGCGCAATAATATAATTTCCTGCAGATTTTGACCATGTCTATGTATGTTTGGCGAGGGGCAAATTTCGTCAACGGACATTGTATGATAACAGTGTGATACAACAACTTTGGGCATGGGGCACAAAGCGGAACTGAAACATCAGCGTGCACACCCACGCGAATTTGTGCTGTTGGCAGTGGTGCGCCGCTGGCTGGCCACTCTGCGTTTCCAGTTTTGCCGCCTCGCTCGCGTCCTTGCAAACTTTTGATTCTTCGCAGCTTTCGAAGCCCTTGCACGCGTTGTCGCCTGAAGTTTATGTTGCATTACTGGGTGGACGATTGTTTGTCATCTTTGCACAAACGGTGATTTGTCTTACATATATGTGATAACAATAGGATACAGAAGACTGCATATCGGACAATTAAAGAGAAACACATCGATGCGTTCGTGATGGCTGCCATCAAAATTGAATCAGATCGTGCAAAAAAGCGAAAAAAGAAAAAATGCAAAGATACTGTAACCCCCACTCACATTTGTCATTATCGTAGCATCGTCTGACGGTCGGTATCACATCACGTGGACTCAGTTCCGCCAACAGTTGCACATGCAGCGGCTGTTCGGCGTCAATCAGCACGGCCGCCAAATGCAACAACACAAAAATGACGGCAGCTGAAATGACGCATGCTTCGAGGGTGTAAAATTATGTAGTGGATACAGTCTGCCCTCTTCATCAGCTACAAGATTAAAAATCAGTCGATATCAAACTTGGGGATCGGATGTGATCGGATCGGTTTACATCAATGTGACCAGATGTTGATCACATTGATGTGATGTGACTCGGTAGACCGATCCGATCACGTTTGATATCGATCAAAATAATAGACGAGTACAGTGCAGCAAATTTCGACATTTTATCCTTCGTTACCAAAGAAAAATGGAACTACTGTATGTACGCTGCTGTTATCATGCCCATTGGCCTATTCATTGCGTGTTTTACAAGACGTTCATTTTTTTGAAACAACAACCAGAAAAGATTATTAGCTAGCCTGTATGTTTCGTGTGCATATTAGGTTTGATTCGTTTGCAAGTCAAATGTTGGTGTTTTCTTGTGCTTCAGTTTGTCAGACAGTCCGGTCAGTCAAACGGGATCAACGAGAGATGAGGGGTTTCCAAGTCAGTATTTTATGATTGAAGAATTTGAAGTTTGATGTGATTTTGCGATGAAAAGAGTGAAAATGTATTTTTGTTACAAAGCACGAAAGCAGAAAAAACCATGAGCAAGGAAAAAGATACGAATACGAAAAAGCAAACCCGCCGTCGTGTTTCACCACGGGCCGTGGTGAAACACGAAATTTCACCTGATAGTTCGGACCAAAGAAACAATTGAAAGAGATTGAGAATGTTTTTTTCCAGAGGTCGCAATCGGGCCGGGTCCGAGCCCCCAAATCTCCGGCCCGGCCCGGCCCGGCCCGGCCCGACCCGTACCCCCAAATCTCCGGCCCGGCCCGGCCCGAACACCCAAATCTCCGGCCCGTCCCGGCCCGGCCCGAATTTTTGGCTCAGATTTTAACCCAATTTTTGTCATAATTTTTGCGATTTTTGAATCAATTTTTTGGTTGAAAATTCATTGTTTTCCATGAAAAAGTCGCCAGATAGAGAATACCAATGGTGTGGCTGGGGGTGGGGGCAGTGTAGTGGCAGGCCCATGTGTGGGAGGTAAGTATGATGCGGGGTTGGGACCGGAAGCGTGAGAGGTATGATTTTGGTCACCCAAAAAGGCGAAAAAAACACTGTTTTTGTGATACAATTTTGGCCACAAATTTAGGTAAAAACAGTACTTTTTCAAAATTTTCGCCGAAAATCGCCTAAAAATAGGTATTATGGGTGGGTTTGCGCGCGGAGCGCGCGATTTTTGGGAAAATAAGGTCGAAAAACACCGATTTTTGCCTTAAAAAGGTATAAAATTGCTTGTGAGAGGTATGATCTGGAGTTGTGAGAGGTAAGTACTCAACCCCCCCCAACCCCCCTCGGGTTTTGTGGTAGGTAAGTACTGAGAGGGGGGGGTAACCCCCTCCCAACCCCCCCCCCAGCCACTACTATGGGTGGGGGTCCACCCTAGGTATACGTACAGTAGGTAAGGTAGGTAAGGTGGATGACGCGCCATCCTGGTACATAGGTAGTAAAAGGTAAGGTAGGTCGCCGCCCCCCGGCTGGTACAGTAGGTTGCTATTTTTGGCTCAAAATGGTATAAAATCGATATTTTTCACTCCAAATAATCGAAAAATCGCGCGCTGCGCGCGAAATGAGGGTTTTAGAGTGCATTTTCATGTAAATTTAGACATAAAAAATTTTGTTCCCCCCCAAGCTGGGCCGGTACAGTAGGCAGGTTGATTGCAGGCCTTTCTGGTGGTCAGTAGGTTGATTGCACGCCTGGGTAGCCACAGCCACACCACTGGACAATACTGATCACTTATACTTGCCAAGTCCGTCAGAAATTTTAGTATTTTTGACAAAAAAACCCTACTTTTTTAGTAAAATAAGTCACTTCAGAAGCTTCGGGCCGGGCCGGCCCGATTGCGACCTCTGTTTTTTCGCTTTGCTGTTTGCTTTCGCATCGGAACGGAACAGTGTTGGAGGTACTCTGGAGCGGGGGATACCTACTGTACCGCGCTCGGAGAGGGGGGATACCTACTGTACCAGAGCCGATGGCCTGGGTTGTTATGTACCTAGGGGGGGTTGGGGGTGGGTTAGGTTTTGGGGTGAAAATTTTTCATGTTTATTATGTGTGGAATCGTGTGAAAACGTGGTATTTGCGCGCGTAGCGCGCGAATTTGGGGTAATTTGAGGCAGTGTAGTACTTGGTCAGGGTGTTGACGATAGATAGATTGGGACCCGAAATGTGTTGACGATAGATAGATGACCCAAGTCCGAAATCTGGGGGGGGGGGGTCGACCCAAACTTGTTGACGATAGATAGATGGTGGGGGGGGGGTCGCCAAAAATCAAGGTATAGTATAGTGTACTAAGTAGGTAATAATGTGTAAATATTAGTGAAAATGTACTAAGATGTACTGAATCCGCGCGTAGCGCGCGATTTTTTGCCTATTTGGGACAAAAAATACCGATTTTGAGCCATTTTGAGGCAAAAATACCCATTTTGGGGTCGAAATGTGTTGACGATAGATAGATTGTTCCCAGAATTTGTTGACGATAGATAGATTTGCCCATAAGTGTTGACGATAGATAGATGAAATCAAAAAGTGTTGACGATAGATAGATGACTTGGGGGGGGGGGGACCCCCCCACCCCCCCCCAAGTACTACCCTGATTTGAGGTAAAAACCACTGATTTTACACTAATTTTGGCGATTTTGGTCAAAAATTGGCACTTTTGGGGCAATATCGGGGGGGGGGGGGGTACCTGCTGTACCGGGGTGAAAATCGGGGGGGATACCTACTGTACCATGCCAAACATCGGGGGGGGGGATACCGTAAAACCCTAAACAGAAGGGGGGGGCTCTATTAACTCACCAGTGTAGTTCCTGGGGGGGGAGGGGGTGGTCCCCCCCCAGTGTGGTGGCAGGCCAATCGACCCAAGATACCCCAGGGGGGGGAAGGTTTCGGACTTACTCGAGATACCCCCAGAGGCTACCTAAGATACCCCTATGGTCCGTCAAAAGGCGAAAAAGGGCCGTTTTTTGCATGCAATTTTACTGCAAAATTGGCCTAAAAATGGGTATTTTTTGACATTTTTGCCGAAAATTGGCCTAAAATGACCATTTTTGGGTGTTTGCGCGTGGAGCGCGCGATTTTTGGGGGTCCCGAGGTCGAAAAACACCTATTTTTGCCTTTGAAAACCATAAATCTACTTACTCGAGATACCCTTTGGGGTCGGCTCGAGATAGATACCCTTCCCCCCCCATCCCCCCCCCCTAAGGGTTGACTCGAGATAGATACCCCTTAGGGGGGGGGGGACTCCCCCCCCCCCCCCCCCCCCCAGCCACTACAGTGCCCCCCCCTAAGGTACACTAACCGCCGCGACCAAGGTACACTAGTACACTAACCGCCGCGCCAGGTACACTAACCGCCTCAATTTTTGCCTAAAATAAGCAATTTTAGGCCTAAAATGGGCATTTTTAGGCCTAAAATGGGTAATTTTTAGGTCGATGTTGTCAAAAGTCGCCAAAATACCCTTTTTATGGAGAATTTTTTCCAAAAAAGGGCAAAAAATCGGTCAAATTTTCTACCTCAAAAAGTGACTTTTTCCTGAATTTGGGTCTTCCCCCCCCCTTCCCCCCCCAGGGAGGTACACTAACCGCCGCACGAAAAAAAGGGGTAGGTACACTAACCGCCGCGCCGGACCAGGAACTACACTGTAACTCACTGACCCCATTTTGGGGGGCTCTATTCCGGGGAGGCCTCTATTAATTCACTGACCCGAACCTGAAAAAATTGTTTCCAGAAATCCCCCCAATAACCCCTAAAAAGCGGTTTGAAAGGATGTTTTTCGCTTGTAATCGCATTTATTCGTGTCTATTGGTCAATAAGAGGCGTATCATGTGCTCTGAACGAACAAGAAACGTGCATAAATAAACCTGAGCACCACTATCAAGCGTTAATGCACTACTGTATGCCCCCAGGAACTGCACTGACAATGGCACACTAATTTCCCCTCCGGATACACTAATTTCCCGAATTTTTGCATAAAATAGGTATGTTTAGGCCTAAAAAGGGCATTTTTAAGCCTAAAATGTGTCATTTTTAGGTCAGTGTTGTCAAAAGTCACCGAAATACCCTTTTATGAAGAATTTTTTCCAAGTGGGGCAAAATAGATAAAAATTTCCACCTCAAAAAGTGACTTTTTCCTGAAAAATTTGGGTCTTCCCCTTCTCCCCCAGGGAGGTACCCTAATAATTTCCCCTCCGGAAAAGTAGGGAGGAACACTGATTTCCCCGCCGGACCAGGAACAACACTGCTAGTTGTTACAACAAGCATTCTATCGTTTCATGTTTCGTTGTGATTTCAAACTTCCTCAGGTGGCCGGGGCGCGGTGGCGAAAGTCGGGCCGTTTCGATAATTTATCCGAAAGGCAGGACGAAACCCCCCCCGGCACCCAACATCCGGAAGCAGCACCACGATCCCCGCCCCCAAACCCAGAAAAACACTATTGTCTGCGCGCCACGACAGTGCTTTCCCCGCTGTGCCCCCCCTGAGGTTTGTGGTCTGCGATGCTGCGCCGCGCTCTTCCGCACGAGAGGCAGAGCGGTTCTTCCATCAAAAAGCTGGAAGAAACAATCAGCAGCAATATTTAAAGACATCTATCCGCTGCCGGTCCCGCGGGCCCGAGACCGGCCGACGGACAACTGGGACCACAAACCACACAACAAGAAGGCGTAGTAGACCGCCTAGCAAGCCGCCCCCCCGGGCGGCGCCCGGAACCGGCGCCGCCAACGGATGCCGCCCACGCGGCCCACGCCGGCCGCCCTGCCTACTGCACCCACCACAACCAACCACCGCGCGCCTAAGCCTAGTCCCCTGAATGAAAGCCTGACCAGCTCTAAATTTGTGAATGTTCACTACACACCAGGTAGGTCGCCGCCCCCCTGGCTGGTGCAGTAGGTTGCGATTTTTGGCGATACTTTTTACTCTAAATAGGCGAAAAATCACGCGCTGGGCGCGAAATTTTCGGTTTAAAGGGTCTCCGCCATATATATGCGACCGAAACCAATCTCAATGAGACTTGGCACCGTAAGTGGGCTTGGTCCAAAACACTCACGGCCAAGAAAATTTTTCCCCATATCAGCTCCCTGTCTGAGCCAGGAGGGCTAAAAGGTAAAAAATTTTGACCCTACCTCAGCACCTTAAAATTAAAATATCGATCTGTTTCGCATATTCCTTGTGTGCAGTTTGTTCACAAATTTTTCATAAACGCCTTGGGCCTAATTTAGAACCATATTCACTTTTTTGGCACTACCACAGCTCGCGCTATTTTGCCAAAACCACGGAAATTTTCGAAAAAAAATTTTCCGTTGTATTTTCCGCTCACATAGAAAGCACAGAGAGCTTTTATATAAAGTAGGCAAGAAAGCTTGTATATCATGCTATTCAGGCGATCAATGACTAATTTTCCACCGCTGATAAGTTTCGACAAAAGCTCGCTCAACTGTGGTGAACCTCAACTTTTTTGCCATTTTCTGTGGATCCCAAGCACACTTCTATCTCATATTTTCCTATTTTAGTAACAAGGTGATATATGGCACGCTAGATAGTAAAAATATAATTGTTGTTAATTATGTGCAAATCTAGGTTGGTCCAGCTGCATCCTTGGAGGTACGAGCAATAAATGAGTTTTACACAAAATTCATAATTTTAGCAAATTTTCGCTTCCGTCATATTTTTAGCCTACCTACATTTGTGACGGATTTGTGGCCTTTGCTGTCCGATAAAGCCCCAACGTTGTTGTTGTTTATCGATCAAAATCCAAAATTCTAGTTCTAACGTATCCTGAGAAAAATCATGTTAAGTGAAGGCACCGCAGACGCTGGTCCTGTTGTAAGCCCGGTTGTAGTTCCAAGTCCAACGCATGGACCTCAATTAACACGATTTTTCTCAAGATACGTTAGAGCTATAATTTTGAATTCTGATCGATAAACAACAATAACGTTTGGGCTTCATCGGACAGCAAAAGCCACAATTCCTACCCAACTGTAGATAGGCTAAAAATATGACGGAAGTGAAAATTTGCTAAAATTATGAATTTTGTGTAAAATTCATTTATTGCTCGTACCTCCAAGGATGCAGCTGGACCAACCTAGATTTGTACATAATTAACAACAATTATATTTTTACTAATTAGCGTGCCATATATCACCTCGGTACATTGTTACTAAAATAGGAAAATATGAGATAGAAGTGTGCTTGGGATCCACAGAAAATGGCAAAAAGGTTGAGGTTCACCACAGTTGAGCGAGCTTTTGTCGAAACTTATCAGCGGTGGAAAATTAGTCATTGATCGCCTGAATAGCATGATATACGGGCTTTCTTGCCTACTTTATATAAAAACTCTGTGTGCTTTCTATGTGACCGGAAAATACAACGGAAAATTTTTTTTCGAAAATTTCCGTGGTTTTGGCAAAATAGCGCGAGCTGTGGTAGTGCCAAAAAAGTGAATATGGTTCTAAATTAGACCCAAGGCGTTTATGAAAAATTTGTGAACAAACTGCACACAAAGAATATGCGAAACAGATCGATATTTTAATTTCAAGGTGCTGAGGTAGGGTCAAAATTTTTTACCTTTTAGCCCTCCTGGCTCAGACAGGGAGCTGATATGGGGAAAAATTTTCTTGGCCGTGAGTGTTTTGGACCAAGCCCACTTACGGTGCCAAGTTTCATTGAGATTGGTTTCGGTCGCGTATATATGGCGGAGCCCCTTTAAAAGTTGTCCCTTTTTAGTTTTTACGCTGGTCAAAATTTGGCGGCACCGGTCAATATCTAACTGCCAACAACATATTCTTAGTTCAAAAGAGTCACGTGACCAAGGCAGGACCGGTCCGAGTCGATAACGAAAGTTGATATCGCTCAAACTATTTTTGGTCCTTAACCTAGTCCATGGGTCTGCTTATGCCGACGGACGGTGCACCAGATCATCGTCAGCGCAGATGCAGCACATGTGACAGCCGACGAACGACCCCACATGATACCAAAAACAGACGAGGCTTGCATTTGCGTCAAAAATCACGGTAATGACAATAGTCACGTACCTTTGAATACCCTGACACTTTTTTTGAAGCCGGTATGCCCTTTGCTGTGGTATTATGTCTGGTCGTTTGGATCAGTAGGTACTTACTACCTGGCTCACGCCGGGTGGTGGTGTAGGCTTATTTTAGTTTTTTTCCTTTTCATTGCTGCCTTCATCAAGCTCTCACTTTTTATAGTGTCTTCTACTAATAGACAATATTAATCTGTCACAACTTTCCATTTTTATAATTACGCTCAGGCCCACACCTAAATAAAGCACATGCCAACGCCGGAGCTTGGGTCCAAGCACAACCGCAACACCCAAGCCACCTCGCGACACGAGCGCTACTAGTACCCGCCAAAGTACGAACCCCCAAAGCACTGACTACAACCTTGGCTTGCTTGGCAGAGACAGCCATCAAACAATGCCCACAAATCCGCCTCCATGTTATATACAATATACGAACTTTGTTCATTGAGTGTTTCATTGTGTTGCTCAATGGCCAGCAATACATTGTCAACGGCCCCATTTGACGGCGCGCACACAACAATCGGACCAACTGGTTGCGTCGCGCGTTTGGCCGGCAAGGCGGCGCGTCGCCGTAGCTAAAATGGCAGTGGAACTTGAAGATTAGGAAAAACTGGGGATTGTGCAATGACCGTTTCTTGATGGATTAAGCAATAACTAGGAAGGCTTTACCACAATGACGCGACTAGAAAGGTAAACCATAAAATGTTCTATCAGAATGATAACAGGGCCAGACAGACAGTGATTTTCTGTTGAGAACCTCTGTGTCTCAGTCAGTTGGCAAAAAACCGCCCAAATAAATAGTGAAACAACTGACCCACGTCAGCGCATAAAGTAACGCAACAATTGTTTTTGTCTTGCCCGTACCTGAAAAACGCAAATAAAGACATGTGACGAGAAAGTTGACATAATTCACAAACAAAAGCAATCGCCAACATCAAAAGCTTTAAAAAAGAAACACCACATCCACAGTAAGTAGCTGACCGGGCGGTCCGTGCACAAGCGCGATGTAGGGCTCTTTGGGCAGTTGCATGGTGCTGGTGGTCAGACGGTGCACCACGTCTTGTTGCGAAGCGTTGAGGGAGAAGAACGTGTTACTGCTCGTTTTGTCATCATTGACCTGAAATATACATCGACAGATCTAATGTTGGTTGGAATTTGAGCAAAACATAAGGTGCACGTGCACCCTTTATTCTTTGTCAGCGTTGCAACACAGCCGGCACAGCGATAACACAGCAATGTTTCAGCTGGAAAGCTGTTGTGTGTGTGCGCTGTGGAATGGCTGCCTTGCGCAAATTGTGGTAAACATTGTGTGAGCTGTGTAGGGTTTTGAAAACTGGGAAGCACAAACACCAGATTTGATAATTAGAGGATTTTTAATTGCAATTGACAACTTATTTCATTCACCACAGATGCCTAAAATTATACAAGAGTAAAAGGGTGCTTCAAAAAGGCTTGATTTTTTGGAGTGTTTCGTTTATCATTTGTCACACCTGGCGTTTCGTACAATGCCTTATATCTCGTTTAACAGAGAAACGTCTGTGTATAAAACGCTGAAAATATTTTAGATTGGATTACATTGTGTCTTGCACAGGCCCGCCTCAAACTTTTTTCATTTTTTCTCCTCCCGTGAAAATATGTGGGCTCCGTGAAACATCACAAAGCAACGAGTTGAAAATCCATTTCCTAAATCTGGGTTTCTAATACCTTGTCCTAATACCTAATCCTTCACTTTAACAGCTCGCACACACACACACACACACACACACACACACACACACACGCACACGCACACGCACACGCACGCACACGCACACGCACACGCACACGCACACGCACACGCACACGCACACGCACACGCACACGCACACGCACACGCACACGCACACGCACACGCACACGCACACACACACACACACACACACACACACACACACACACACACACACACACACACACACACACACACACACACACACACACACACACACACACACACGTTGATCACTCAAGATAAATAAAGCGGGAAAAGAAAGAGAATATAACTCCTTGTCAAAACCTGATTCAATTTGAAAAAATCGCCAGAAATTGTCCTTGACGATGCAGGAAAAATAGGGGGATGGATTCTCATATGGTCATTGTGCGACCAATAGACATAAAGGCAAACCACACCAACACGAGCCCGATTTCGAAGGTGGTGTGTATTCAAAACGAGTAGAAAGAGAAAATCATCGTGCTCCACATTGTATTCTTCAACGTGTAACATTTCCCAAATCAGAAGCCACATCAGAATGTTTCACCATTCTGGCAGCTGCAAAATTGGGCTAGTGTTGGCGTAGTTTGCCTTTAAACGTTGCCGCGCAACGTCGATTTGAATTTTCTGTCTCGTCAATTCAGGAAAAGTTTTGGATGGATTCTCATATAGTCATATATTGTGCGACCATGAGTGACATAAACATATTATAGTCACAAACCGTCGCTGTGGTATCTTCACGCCACAAGTCACTGACCCGACCCATACCTGTGCATCCATCCCAAACGGCGGTACATAAACGTGTTCGTTCTGTTTCGGTCTGAGTATCGCGGCACACAATCGTGATTTATGTAGATTGACCAGTGCCCGCGCGTGCCGCAGCGGCTGCGATGCGCCGAAAACAAACTGCAAAATTCAAATTGATTTCTTTATATGAGTTAAATTTGGGCACCATCGACCAGTGTAGTTATTGTGCCTGACTGCTAATTTTGGGCATGAGACCAAATGAGGTTGTTCCATTTAATGACAGTTGTATTCCCTTCTGTTTAGAGGAACTATTGCACAATATCAAACATATTGGAAATATATTTATAGTCTTTCATTTTATTCTCGGTCCAAACAAAGTATACAGCAAATGTTTCAACGCAACAGCAGCCATGAGGTGACACGCGTGTTTCCAGCCACGTTGTCGACCTGTTGGTTATCATCCACGACGATGACTGCTGTTTTCAAGGCGTTGAAACATTTTCTGCATACCGCTTCTGGACAGATAAAACGGAAAGACTATACTCACAAAAATGTTCCATCACGTCCACATTTAGAAACGAGAAGATCTCTCTCCAATACCATGGGTGATATTTTCGAAACGGTGTAAAGGTCAGTTGGGTGTAAAGGTCGGTGGAAAGCTCGGTGTGAGAAAGTTCAGTGTAAGCTCGGTGTAAGCTTGAAAGATTGCACGCTGAGCAAGCAGCAGACGCGCGCTTCTAAACGAAGGGTCAACTTTGATGGTTTGCTGTGCAAGCGTAAAGTGTTTGTTTGCAATCTGGTTCATTTAAGCTGGTTGCACAAGCGTTTTAAAGGAATATTTGTAAGTTACGTAACATTTCGCCGCAAGGCTGTTGAGAAATTGAACATTCATTGACGGCGGTGCCAAAAATTTTGACGTCACTAACTGATCGCAGCACGAAATCAAAACGGATCCATAAAAGGTAACGAAATTCATAAATGTCGTTTAGAAACGCTTGTGCAACCAGCTTAAATAAACCACATTGCAAACAAACGATTTACGCTTGCACAGCAAACTGCCAAAGTTGACATTTCGTTTAGAAACGCGCCTCTGCTGCTTGCTCAGCGTGCAATCTTTCAAGCTTACACCGAGCTTACACTGAACTTTCTCACACCGAGCTTTCCACCGACCTTTACACCCAACTGACCTTTACACCGTTTCGAAAATATCACCCCATATGTTGTAAAGATAAGTAAGCAACCAAAAAAAACCACCCGCTCAAATGAAACATCGCTTGACCTTCAATCTAAGTCTCTGCAGGATATAGGGCAGTTCATGGGGCATTTGTGCCTGTTCGATCGGTACGTTATCCCGTTCTTGTCCTTGTTCTGTGTCACTGAAGGCATCCAAAGGCACTGGGACACGGTCAATCATTGGGAACAGCAATCGCAGTGTGACCTTGACGGGAAGCGTTGGCTGCATCAACAGCAACTCATTGAGATCGGTGTTCACATCCAAGTTGACTGACGGCTGCAGCAACAACACAACATTAATGTTTTTGGACGGGCGATTGGCAATAGTCAGCCAGGAGTCACCACCACGTTACACCGGTGATTGAAAAACTTTGTGATCGGACCACGGACGGGCCATGTCTCTTTCTTAATTTCTGATTTTTCGAATTCCCGTCACTAATCGTTTCTGTCTTCGATAGCTGGTTACCAGCAGGGTTGGACAAAAAACGGTTTTTTTTCAAAAAATCGTTTTTTTTAAAAACGTTTTTTTTAAAAAAACGTTTTTTTTTAAAACGCCCAGATGACCAATCCCAAAATATGCCCCCAAAAAAATTGGAAAACGCTCATGTTGGGAAGAAAACGTGGTTAAATGAAGTAATTCTATGTGTTCCGAGCAAAATAAACAGGTTTCAACCCTTTTCTAGCGAGTTGCTAAGCTCCCATATCAGCCAGCATCGTGGACCACTTTGGCCGGGGTCATCACTGAAGTCAAACTCCGTATATCGACGTATCTCGACAAAGTAAAATTGGTCGAAATTTTTTGAAATGGGACAAAACATTGATTTTCCTTCTAATCGGGACTTTCCCTGAAAATCAGGGAAAATCAGGAAATTCAGGATTTAAAAAAACGAAACGCCAGGCGTTTTTTTTTAAAAAAACGTCGTTTTTTTTAGAAAAACGCCGTCGTTTTTTTTGCCCAACCCTGGTTCAGCTATTCGAGCATAAACGATTTCAGTTGTACGGTAATTTCGAAAAATCGAATTTAAGAAAGAGACAGGCCCGTCCGTGGTCCGATCACAAGTTTTTCAATCACCGGTGTAACGTGGTGGTGACTCCTGGCTGACTATGCCATCGCCCGTCCAAAAACATTATGTTGTGTTGTTGCTGCAGCCGTCAGTCAACTTGGATGTGACACCGATCTCAATGAGTTGCTGTTGATGCAGCCAACGCTTCCCGTCAGGTCACACTGCGATTGCTGTTCCCAATGATTGACCGTGTCCCAGTGCCTTTGGATGCCTTCAGTGACACAGAACAGGACAAGAACGGGATAACGTCCGATCGAACAGGCACAAATGCCCCATGACTGCCCTATATCCTGCAGAGACTTAGATTGAGGTCAAGCGATGTTTCATTTGAGCGGGTGGTTTTTTTTGGTTGCTTACTTATCTTTACAAATATGGGTGATATTTTCGAAACGGTGTAAAGGTCAGTTGGGTGTAAGGTCGGTGGAAAGCTCGGTGTGAGAAAGTTCAGTGTAAGCTCGGTGTAAGCTTGAAAGATTCACGCTGAGCAAGCAGCAGAGGCGCGTTTCTAAACGAAAGTCAACTTTGGCAGTTTGCTGTGCAAGCGTAAATCGTTTGTTTGCAATGTGGTTTATTTAAGCTGGTTGCACAAGCGTTTCTAAACGACTTTATGAATTTCGTTACCTTTTATGGATCCGTTTTGATTTCGTGCTGCGATCAGTTAGGACGTCAAAATTTTTGCACCGCCGTCAATGAATGTTCAATTTCTCACAGCCTTGCGGCGAAATGTTACGTAACTTACAATATTCCTTTAAAACGCTTGTGCAACCAGCTTAAATGACCAGATTGCAAACAAACACTTTACGCTTGCACAGCAAACCATCAAAGTTGACCCTTCGTTTAGAAGCGCGCGTCTGCTGCTTGCTCAGCGTGCAATCTTTCGCTTACCCGAGCTTCACTGAACTTTCTCCACCGAGCTTTCCACCGACCTTACACCCAACTGACCTTTACACCGTTTCGAAAATATCACCCATGGTATTGGAGAGATCTTCTCGTTTCTAATGTGGACGTGATGGAACATTTTGTGAGTATAGTCTTTCCGTTTTATCTGTCCAGAAGCGGTATGCAGAAAATGTTTCAACGCCTTGAAACAGCAGTCATCGTCGTGGATGATAACCACAGGTCGACACGTGCTGGAAACACGCGTGTCACCTCATGGCTGCTGTTGCGTGAAACATTTGCTGTATACTTTGTTTGGACCGAGAATAAAATGAAAGACTATAAATATATTTCCAATATGTTTGATATTGTGCAATAGTTCCTCTAAACAGAAGGGATACACTGTCATTAATGGACAACCTCATTTGTCTCATGCCCAAAATTAGCAGTCAGGCACAATAACTACACTGGTCGATGGTGCCCAAATTTAACTCATATAAAGAAATCAATTTGAATTTTGCAGTTTGTTTTCGGCGCATCGCAGCCGCTGCGCACGCGCGGGCACTGGTCAATCTCTAATCACGATTGTGTGCCGCGATACTCAGACCGAAACAGAACGACACGTTTATGTACCGCCGTTTGGGATGGATGCACAGGTATGGGTCGGGTCAGTGACTTGTGGCGTGAGATACCACAGCGACGGTTTGTGACTATATATGTTTATGTCACTCATGGTCGCACAATATATGACTATATGAGAATCCATCCAAAACTTTTCCTGAATTGACGAGACAGAAAATCAAATCGCGTCGCGCACGTTTAAGGCACTACGCCACACTAGCCCATTTGCAGCTGCCGATGGTGAACTTCTGATGTGGCTTCTGATTTGGGAATGTTACACGTTGAAGATACATGTGGAGCCGATGATTTTCTCTTTCTACTCGTTTTGAATACACACCACCTTCGAAATCGGGCTCGTGTTGGTGTGGTTTGCCTTTATGTCTATTGGTCGCCATGCCTAGGATCCCCCCCTATTTTTCCTGCATCGTCAAGGACATTTCTGGCGATTTTTCAAATTGATTTCTTTATATGAGTTAAATTTGGGCACCATCGACCAGTGTAGTTTTGTGCCTGACTGCTAATTTTGGGCATGAGACCAATGAGGTTGTTCCATTTAATGACAGTTGTATTCCCTTCTGTTTAGAGGAACTATTGCACAATATCAAACATATTGGAAATATATTTATAGTCTTTCATTTTATTCTCGGTCCAAACAAGTATACAGCAATGTTTCACGCAACAGCAGCCATGAGGTGACACGCGTGTTTCCAGCCACGTTGTCGACCTGTTGGTTATCATCCACGACGATGACTGCTGTTTTCAAGGCGTTGAAACATTTTCTGCATACCGCTTCTGGACAGATAAAACGGAAAGACTATACTCACAAAAATGTTCCATCACGTCTACATTTAGAAACGAGAAGATCTCTCTCCATACCATGGGTGATATTTTCGAAACGGTGTAAAGGTCAGTTGGGTGTAAAGGTCGGTGGAAAGCTCGGTGTGAGAAAGTTCAGTGTAAGCTCGGTGTAAGCTCGAAGATTCACGCTGAGCAAGCAGCAGACGCGCGCTTCTAAACGAAGGGTCAACTTTGATGGTTTGCTGTGCAAGCGTAAAGCGTTTGTTTGCAATCTGGTTCATTTAAGCTGGTTGTACAAACGTTTTTAAAGGAATATTTGTAAGTTACGTAATATTTCGCCGCAAGGCTGTTGAGAAATTGAACATTCATTGACGGAGGTGCCAAACATTTTGACGTCACTAACTGATCGCAGCACGAAATTAAAACGATTACATGAAAGGTTACATGAAATTCATGCATGTCGTTTAGAAACGCTTGTGCAACCAGCTTAAATAAACCACATTGCAAACAAACGATTTACGCTTGCACAGCAAACTGCCAAAGTTGACATTTCGTTTAGAAACGCGCCTCTGCTGCTTGCTCAGCGTGCAATCTTTCAAGCTTACACCGAGCTTACACTGAACTTTCTCACACCGAGCTTCTCCACCGACCTTTACACCCAACTGAACTTTACACCGTTCGAAAATAACACCCCAACGACAAAAAAATATGTTGTAAAGATAAGCAAGCAACCAAAAAAAACCACCCGCTCAAATGAAACATCGCTTGACCTTCAATCTAAGTCTCTGCAGGATATAGGGCAGTTCATGGGGCATTTGTGCCTGTTCGATCGGTACGTTATCCCGTTCTTGTCCTTGTTCTGTGTCACTGAAGGCATCCAAAGGCACTGGGACACGGTCAATCATTGGGAACAGCAATCGCAGTGTGACCTTGACGGGAAGCGTTGGCTGCATCAACAGCAACTCATTGAGATCGGTGTTCACATCCAAGTTGACTGACGGCTGCAGCAACAACACAACATTAATGTTTTTGGACGGGCGATTGGCAATAGTCAGCCAGGAGTCACCACCACGTTACACCGGTGATTGAAAAACTTTGTGATCGGACCACGGACGGGCCATGTCTCTTTCTTAAATTTCTGATTTTTCGAAATTCACCGTTACAACTGAAATCGGTTTACTGTCTTCGAATAGCTGGTAACCAGGGTTGGGCAAAAAAAAAACGACGGCGTTTTTTCTTAAAAAAAACGACGTTTTTTTTTAAAAAAAACGCCTGGGTCGTTTTTCGTTTTTTTTAAATCCTGAATTTCCTTGATTTTCCCTGATTTTTCAGGGAAAGTACCCTGATTATGAAGGAAAATCAATGTTTTGTCCCATTTTTTTCAAAAAATTTTCGACCAATTTTTACTTTGTCGAGATACGTCGATATACGGAGTTTGACTTTCAGTGATGACCCCGGCCAAAGTTGGTCCCACGATGCTGGTCTGATATGGGAGCTTAGCAACTCGCTAGAAAAGGGTTGAAACCTGTTTATTTTGCCTCGGAATACATAGAATGACTTCATTTAACCACGTATTCTTCCCAACATGAGCGTTTTCCAATTTTTTTGGGGGCATATTTTGGTCATCTGGGCGTTTTAAAAAAAACGTTTTTTTTAAAAAAAACGTTTTTAAAAAAAACGATTTTTTGAAAAAAAAACGTTTTTTGCCCAACCCTGCTGGTAACCAGCTATACACCCGATGCCACCTGCCCAAAAACTAACATCTCCAATGGCCATATATTTCACTCCCTCCTCTCCATTAATCCAACTGTTGACAATGAAGACGGACCCGGATTGCCAGATCCACGGCTCGTGTGACCGGACATCACGGTAGCACAACAGATTGCGAAGCGGGATGCGGCCTGCACAAAACTGGGCTTGTGTTCATGTGCTCAACGATGGTCATAATAAACGCAGCAAATGATTTGTACATCTATTTCCTCGCGCTCATTTTGGGTTGAAATTGGTCTGACTGCGTTGACGACCAAACAATACATACGCCCTAAGTGGGGTTGGTTTGTCTCGCTATGTGTGTGTTGTGTTTTGGTGGTCAGGAGCTACTCAATCGTGCCGAAGAAATGAATAAATTTGCCTGGTTGGTCGGTTGGTCAATGATTTTTTTTAAATTTCAGTTTTGGTCATACAGAGGGATGACGTGTTCGCATTGCACAACGAAATTAAGACTGCTATTTGGTGGATCTGTAAAACACTTTTGCATTGACCACTAAACGAGCAGGTGACGAAAGATGACTGGTCATAGTTTTCTCACCATCGAAAATATTTTAGGCAGTCAAGTTATCCTGCCCGTCGTGTCGGCAGGAAAATGTAGGTGGCGGCCCATTTTCATAGACTGGCGGTGCACATGGATATCGTCAGCGCGAATGCAAAAGGCCACATCCACAGAGAGCTTCGATAACATCCGATTAATCCCATAAAACATCGACTATTGCACAAAAAAAGTGCGCCTGAAAACAAACAAACCATTCAACTTTATCACTCTATTCGTTCCGTCAGTGCGTTTTATCTCAGTCACCCTCATGACCACGGATTGATCGCGCTGATCGGGCTCAGAAACAGGCAGGCTGTTTCGTGCAGCATTTATATCTGTTTGCTGTCGCGCAGCGTGCAGCCGACGTTGCTGTATTGCCTGCGAAAACATTGTTGATTTTAGATTTGGGACTTTAGTTTTGGTAACAAAGAATGACAATTTTTGAAGTCGAAAAGTAATTAAAAAAACGACTCAGCATACCAGCGCATACGCTTCGCACATGAGCATCGGCTGCATGTATCTGTGTGGAAATGGAATCAGGATTGCATTTCATGCATTGCATTGAACCAGTTTATGGCGATACTTTTTGCGAAGAAATTGTAATTTATGATGAGATAACAGAAAGTTACGCAACATCCAGATACGGTTAGTTCGGTTCATGGTTTTCAATTCCGACGAGCACGTGCCGCCTGAGCATGAAACAAGATCAGCAGAAGAAAAACCAACCTCATATAATCAGCCATGTCAGCGAATGAATGTTGATGAAAACTTCTATCCTGTCGTTCTCTGACCAGTTCGTTGATATCAACTCCAGCACCGGGATAAATATTGGGCAGAGGCTGGAATTTTCTTGTTGATTTTATTTTGATGAAAACAAATAGCCACGCAATTTTCAAGTTTACGACAAACCAGACTACAAAAACAATAAACCTGACGTAGCGCTTCCTCAAGTGAGCCGGGAAGATCGGAATCAAACGTGAATAGATCCGGATCCGTCGGGAACGCTGAAAAAATCAAACCGCAATCTCCAACTCCGCTTTTTTGTATCCGACATTATTCAACGCAAACTAAAACGCGGAAAAATAGCCCCAATACCTGCGTTTTCCGAGCTATCCTCAAACCACTGCGTCTGCCATCTGACAATTTCGCGCTTGATATCTGACACCGGATTGAATTTGCGTCTGAAAACCAAACCAGGGTCGCGTGAAAATAAATTACGGCCATGTTACATTTTTAATCAACGGTTTTTTGAGTACACATGAAGTGCGCAAAACCTTGACTGAGCAACACTGGCACGCGTGCGGTGCACCACGCGAACCAGCCCGGGACAAACCAACCAGTTTGATGCGATCTCAGAGCTGTACATTTTACAATTATTTATTACTATTGATTATTAATATTAGTTACATTATATATTTTTAATAATTATATTATACATTTTTAATTCATTAGCAACAACATTTTTTTGCCAATTATTTTCAAAGTTGACGTGTGCGATGAAAATCTTTTTGCACGAAAACGAACAAAACCACCACTGACTTGTGTTGACGGTTGTAAGCCTTCTTTTCGAGAATGTATCTGAATTTCTGCTCTCTTCTGCGCGGTGACCTGTTCGACTGAGCAAATTCTCGCGTGAAACATCCACAGCACATTTTAGACGTGCTGGGAATCAGTTGATGAACGCCGTTCAAACGCAGCATCCTTGACTGCAAATAAACACCAGCTTTTAAAAATGAACATGAAGATGAAATCATCACTGTTCTGACAACTCTCAACAAAAACATAATTGCTCCGTTCAAAACGAAGCGAAACTGACATTTGACGAAAAAACACAAAAATTGACATTTAGCACAAAAATGTTCCGAGCACCACAGAAGCACATGAAGGAATGAACATGCTTCCGGTTGGTTTGACGCACCACATGGTCACGAAAACGAAGGTTTCTCATAAATATAATTGTTACTGTAATTCTGGCGCCACCCGCGTGTTTGCAATAAACATCCATGTTTTGCAACATGAAAGGAAACCTCGCAAACCAACAAAGGTGGGCAAAGAAACCCGTATTCAAGCCAAACATATTTCTCCTGACCTGATCACAAAACCAGCTTTTATTCGCGATTCGTGTGGTATTTCTTAATCACTCCCCGTATCACGAAAGGCCGGTATTCGGCAGTCAGCACCTAATTATTATTGGTCAATAGAATAAAGATCACAGACAGAACAAATGCACACGCTCAAAGACTATAATAGATGCCAAAACGCGATAAAAACCTGAGACAGGAATACAGGCGAAAATCAATCGCTAAGTTCCAGTTGATGGTGACCCAGTTCAGTCAGGCATTTATCAGTGATGTTACGTTCCCAACACAATCTCAGCACATTCTGCTCCACTGCATCGACATGAGGGTCTCCCGTTGACTGCAATCTTTGTCCAGATCCGGATTCAGGTTCTGGTCTCAGCCCGGATAACGTTCTCAACGAAGCTGCCACTTTCAGGACGTATTCTATGTTGCTGCCGCTGGGACCGACGGCCTGCACGACCTATAATGAAGAAGAAGAATTATCTATGTTGAAGACAAAGCATGATAGTGATCAAAACATGCCTTTCGGGCTCGGCTTGATCAAATATTGGCCAAATTGAATGGGTTTCGGATGGTTTTCATGATTAAGTACAACACGGGGCAGATTGTTGTCGACGCTCAAACCAGCAGATTAATTGCACGCGGAACATTTTTTGCAACGGGCTGAGAGCCGGTGTTACCAGATGGGCACGATAACAATGACAAAAAGAGCAATTCCGTGGACCCAGTGCAGTTCCTGGTCCGTCGGAGGGGGAGATAGCGGGCCCTCCACTTTTTTGTAAGTTTTCAAAAATAAACGTCCAGAGAATCCAAACATGACAAGAGCAGACCAAGAAAGCCGACGCAATAAACAACAAACAGTTAAGGTTAATGTGCCACTAATATGATGTCAATGAGTCGTGTTCTTGAAATCATACCTATCTTTCGCACTGAGAAAATGTTTCTCTCGCAATAGACATGGCGGTTTCAAGCGTCGAGTTTTATATAGCGTACGATCCTCATTGGGTCGAAACAGAAAACAAGTTACTCAACACTCAACTCATCAAATCAATAATTTGGGTGCCAGTTCTGATCGCAAGCGCCAAAACCACAAAATGAAAAAATACCAACCACATTAGCGATATCGTCAATGTTCTCTTCACCGGCGTACCACTCGTTGTCGTGTTGCGGCGAAATGTAGACGTTCAGATCAAAGGGGGTCGTTGATTCACCTGGTTCCGGCACAAAGTGTGCCCGTTGCAGCTCATAGCCAGCCTTTTCGCGATAATCGAGGTACTCGCGGACCGATGCCACGTCCTTTTCCGGCACCAGGTACGCGATACCCAGTACTTCGCCCTGAAATGAATGAATAAAATGATGTGAAATTCGGTGGCACAAGTCGCACCAATAAACAAGCACCTATATTTTATGCGCAATAAACAGATTGTCGCAAGTCGGTGGAAACTATATAATCAACCGACCAACCAAAACAGGTCCTATCTTGTCTGACCCGCAGCTTATAATGGTAATGGCCAATTCATTCAGGCCGACAAATGCTTTCAATGAATCCACACACCTCAGGATACGGAATGATGGTCACCGTACGTCCGGGCAGTTCATGTGTGCCGCGATGGTCGGGACTCTTCTGCCAGAATCGTCGCACGTAGCCCTTCAAAAATTTGTTCATTCGCGATTTTATCAGAGCTTTGCGCGAAAATGCGAATTTTTCGTTTTCACATATAATACCACGTGTCA
The DNA here is from genome assembly GCA_030248065.1 of Rhynchonema sp. JSB1_4. Lineage (NCBI taxonomy): Eukaryota > Metazoa > Nematoda > Chromadorea > Monhysterida > Xyalidae > Rhynchonema > Rhynchonema sp. JSB1_4. Next base: position 26,912 of record JASAMV010002000.1, read on the forward strand.
TATGCCATCAAGAAATAGTCCAAAAAATTGCACCTGGTAAGCTGTTTGCTAACCTTCAACCGCCCGACGACGCGTTTTTCAACCGGGAAGTTCGTGTACCACAACAACGAGCCATAGCCGAAAATCCACATTTGTCACCCGAATATTATTCGCGTTCAACCTGGGGTCAAAAACAAAAACAACGATAGTTCCAGATGCTGCGAAATTGAAGCCGAAAAATTTGTCAGAAACCAAACGCACAGCCAGTTCTGCGCATGTTGCTGTGGTGAAACATTCCTGTCAGCAACTGAGTCACAGTCACCACACCACACCACACTTCGGTGGCATTTGGGCACTGTTCCACGAAAACAGCACTGCACACACACTGCACAAATAACAAGCACAAGCAGCAGGCGACAGTTACACCAGAAAATCGTCAATGTAACGGTTCGACAAACATGTCGAAACCGCGGGGTGGTACATAACCACTCCAATTTCACAATGACGAACAACAAAAAATTGAATCGATGTTATTGCCATCGTGGAATACAGCCGGCAAAAATCTGCAAACAGACGGGAGAAATCAAGATTTGTAAAAACAGCGCAAACAGCACCAAACGCAGAGTGTAAGAATTCAAGATCACATGAACAAATGATACCCTTGCGGAATGAATTGCGAACCGTAAAATGCGAAACTTGAAAAGATCTGCATCAAATAAAATGACTGCAAAATAAAAAAACCAGCAACAAGAAAAATTATTCAAACTGAAAAATAATTTTGGAAGATTGCAGAACAGGCACCACGAAATAATTGTGGACCTAAAAACCGATCAAAAATCGCACAGTTGGATCTGTTGCATATCCGTAAAAATGAATCATTGTGTGAAAATCCCTGAATCCGTCAAAAATTTGCCCCTGATTTATTTTTTGTGTCCACCGGTGCCGAGGGCGTTTTGAATGGTGTCGCCAACAATTTTGACCGGCGCTACCAGTGCGTTTGTGACACCCTGAAACAACACGGCACAAACACGTAGCGTTTGTGTTAACGAAAAAATGAGATGCGCCCTGTACTTTCATCCAGTCCAGCGGCGGATTCAAACAAGAGAGGCCAGATCAAAAAAGTCATTTTTATCTAGTGCTTGTTTTATTATAAGACAAACTCGCGAAATTTTGACACGTTTTTCGCGAACGCCAAATATCACGGAAACTGCGTGTATCAGGGGCGTGAATCGTACAAATTTTGCATTTTTTGAACTGCATCGGAGTGAAAATCCTGCGATTTATGGGTGCTTTTCCTTGTTCAAGCCGAACCGGTAGACCCCTTCTGGCGCCATTTTGACCAAAGGGGGACATAGACCCTGAGCCCCCTGGATCCGCCTTTGATCCAATAACTATGAGCCGAACCAGGTGTAACTGGGGGAGCACGAATCCTCCCGGAGCAGAAACGAGAATAACTTCTCTCATCGTATTTTTCGCCGCCAATCCAGTCGATACGACCCCAAACAAAAACATCGACAACGACAAAAAAATCCCAAAGACACAACTGTATTCAACTCACATCTACCACGCCACCGACAATCTTGCCCGCATCTGGTTTCTGTCCATGATCTGGGTCATCTGGCTTCTCTTTCATTTCATCGACGTGCTCGTTGCTATCCGGTTTCGGTTTACCATGTGTCGGCTTCTTCTGCAAAATTTTCTCACGCGCACACTCAAATTTCCTCGGCCAGCGGACCCACAATGAGAACAACAAAAATCGTCGAATTGTGGGGAATAACGGCCCCGTGGTGGCAGGCATCCCCCACCGCAGCCGCGTCAAAGCGCCTGCAGCTTTTTGGCCCCACCCCGCACCCCACAACACATACAACGACCAAACCACACTTTACCTTTTGACGAGATTTTAACATTAAACAAAAAATAACTGTTATCCTCTTTTCTCCCCACAATGGCTTCTCTTTCTTTCATCGACGGCCACCGACCACGCCCGCAAAATTCTCACGCGCACACTCAAATTTCCTCGTCAAGCGATCCCAAGAGAACAAAACACGACACAACAAATCAACCAACCGGATACAAGCTATAATAATCGGACGGGGTGTCTTCAGCGTATGGGTTGTATTCGCAGACAAAGTAATTCAGGAAATTGCACGGGAACGCGAGCACGTAGAAGGGGGCGGCAGAGGTGGGGGGGGGGGCATTTTAGAACGCCACCCTCCCCTCCGCGTTATATTTCACTTGGCTTACCCGGACACGGGGCAGAACACAAAAGGGAATGGGGCGGGTCGATAGAGGGGGGGGGGGGGGGGGGGGGGGGGCGGGGGGGGGGGAGAGGAGAGGTGTGGGGGCGGCGCGACACAAACACAAACCACCCACAAACACGTATCCACACACAGAAAAAAAAAAAAGGAGGGCGGGGGAGGGAGAAGGGCGACGGCGCGGGGAGAGCGGAAAGCCACACCTCCCACCAAGCAAAAAACACAAAATAATTTTTGTTTTTCTTTGGTGGTGAAACGATGTACTTTTCGTGTACCAACGTCTTGCTCAATCAGGTCGCGCGTCGACAATAGTATGTTTTATTTGAATCAAGAATGGACCTTTGATTTATATGGGTAAAAACCAATTAGTAACATGACAATGAATAATCAAAAGGAAGCACAACCCAAAAGCCCAAAATACTCAAATACCAAAACTAGGGACACTGAAGAACTAACAATGCAATGCTTATTTGAGTGAGGCACTCAAATAAGCTTGTAACAGTCAAGAGGGCGGAGTTTGACTCATCAGCACATTATGTATGTAAGGTGCGCGTCAAGCGCCTAGTCTACATATATGGTATATCGTTACAACTCTTCCCTCCTACAAAGAAAGTATGACACTCATACAAAAAAATAACTACAAAAAACAATTAACAAAGTCATCGCGCAAAACAACATGAACAGTAAAGTGCACAAAAATATCATGTCATATTATCACTGTATCGCTCTGAAGGAAGGTGGAATGCCAACAGTGAACAATAGCAATAATCAAAATGATGTCATGAATAAAACATACGGCAGTCAATGGAACAAAATAATAACACGACATAGGTATGGATAACATAGACATGGTTCCTGTCTCAGACCCAAAATGGATTTGTGAAGAAAATTGTACTTCCGGTGGTGTGTAGGGTTAAATGCTTTTGTGTTAGATTACGCGTACAAATAAGTGACGTCGATTGGGGGTTGCGGCAGTGCACGAACAGCCAACACCTCGCTCAGGCACATTTTGCCCTTGGAGCTCAAGTGCAAGCCATCCGAGCAGTAGTGTTCATGCGAGAAATCTTGGAAGTAATAGACGATTTCGTACAACGAATCGTCCATCACTGCCATTGTGGAGAACCATTCCTGCATGAACATCACCTTGCCCTTATGTTGATCGAATCTGGGCGCTGGTAATGAGAAGTAAACATGCTCATTCACTCGAGCACATTTGTTCAACACTTCATGAATGTTACGACATGCGTCCAACAATTCAGTTTGGTCTTTTGCATCGGCACAATCATTAGTGGCTACGTGAATAATTACAGTCTTGTTTCTAATTATCGTGATAATGTGTTCATGCTTTCGAAACTTCATTCCGTGAAGCACCTGCAGATCGATCGACGATGGTGTGCGTACGCCACTGAGTATCGAGTCCGAGAGCATCAGAACGTTGTTTTCGCTCATGATGTGAGTTCTAAATGTTAGTACCAGAGGTTAGGTGTCATGAAGTATGGGTGACATACAAAAGTTTCGTGCGTCATTTAATATTCAAATTATTTCAGTTCTTTTGTATTTGTGATAATGGTCGTTGACAACACTCATACCATGTTTCAAACTAATGGTATGTACCATGCTTGTGAAATGGAGGTACACAAAAAACAAGTTTAGCTATATGCGCCATACTATTCAATCATCCCATTGTTAACAAGTTTAGCGACATGCGTCATGCCATTCAATCATCCCATTGATCCATACTGACACCACAACTACTATGTAAGGGTTAAACGAGAATTAGACGTAGATGAGAACTAGATATAACCGACCTTTCCCCTTAATATAAGCAATCAACACATATATATGTATATAGTCAATCAATCAACCATTCAACACATGAATGCACACATTCACTCATAAAAGCGTTTGATATTGGCAATGTTTTCATACGATTTGGTATGATTGGAATCAATGATGTAAACGCCATGTGGTGTTGTTCCTACGACTTCAAATGGTCCCCTATATGTGTTTCCTTGCAATTTGCGATCCTCGTACAAACGAACCGTTGGTCGAAACACGAGAACCTTCTCCCCGATCTGTATGTTATGATCTTTGCTGTTTCGATCATGGTACTTTGCACTGGTGTCCTGAGCTTTGGCAATATTGGATCTAGCTTGTTGCCAAATTGTGGACATGGTCTGTGCCAACTCGGTAGCATAGTCGTCCGGGTGGACAACATATGGAGATCTCTTGTGGCCCAAGAGCAAATCAGTCGGTAACTTGACTGGTCTGCCGAACCACAAGTGTGTTGGGGCATACTGCGTGCTATCGTGGAAGGAATTGCGTATAGCCCAGGCAACATACGGGATCTTTTGACACCATGATGTTGGATCGTTCCCAATGGCTGAGCGCAATGTTTCACGAATAGTTTTCTGAACGCGTTCTACAGCACCATTTGACTGACTGTGGTAGACCGCTGGGTGAACAACGTCCGTGCCAGTCAGTTTGTTGATCTTGTGGAAGAGTTCACTTCTGAACTCTGGTGCATTATCTGTGATTAGTGTATTTGCCGGTCCATAACGACACACCCAGCATTCCACATACATGCGTGCAACTTCTGCAGCTCTGTGGGTGGATGCGGGTATGATTTCTGGATATTTCGTGAATGAATCGATGAATGTGATCATATGCGTGTTTCCTCTGTCTGACAGAGCCATTGGCCCAACAATGTCCAGATGCACACGTGTATTTGGGCCTTCTGATGGAATGGATGTCAGAGGTGGCTTGCTGGGATTCGTGTTGCATTTGCGTTGTTGACAGTTTGTGCATGTTCTGACAATTGACTTGATGTCAGAATTCATGTTCGGCCAGAAATATCGGGATGACATCATTTGCTGTGTTTTGGCTATGCCACGGTGGCCTGCCCACACAGACACGTGATGCACAATTGTCATGTCTCTGCGCAGGTGTTCCGGAACGAAGATTCGTTTCGGATATCCTGACGAATTCGGGGATTGCGTTGAATAGTACAAAACGTCATTTTCAATGTTCAAGTTCTGAGCGTGCGTGTTGTACCAGTTCAGTGTCTCGGTTTCCAGTATTGGTGTGTTATTTCGCATTTGTGCTCGAATTTGAGCCAAGCATGTGTCCTTGTCCTGCTCCAGACTCCACTTGATGTCGGATATGTTCATACCGGAAACCAGGTTATCTGGCATCAAATCTGGCAGGTTTGTGATTTGCGGTTGTTTCTTACTTTGTTTCGAACTTGGTCGATCCTTTGCGGGACTTGTTGTTTGTGCTTGTGGGCTCGGTTGTTGCGTACTATCTGTCTGTTGTTTCCATTTTGCTCTGGTGGTCACAGCATTGATTCTGACATCGGCTTCGACAGATTCGTTACTGACTTTATGACATCGACGGCAAATTTCATCAAGTGACAGATCTTCCGTATCAGGTAGTGGATTTCGACTCAGACTATCAGCAACGACGTTCTGTTCGCCAGGTTTGTAACAGATCTGGTAGTCGAACTCTTCAAGCTCACTGGCCCAGCGAGAATGAGTCGGACACAGGTTGTTCGAGTTTCGAAGAAACGACAATGCACGATGATCCGTGTACAACTGGAATTGTTTGTGAGCCAAATAGGGACGAAAGTGTCGTAACGCGAACTTGATTGCCAATGCTTCTCTTGTTGTTGTGCTGTAATTCCGTTCTGCTTTGGACAGCGAGCGAGATGCGAACGCAATCGGTTTTTCCACACCGTCGTCGGACTCCTGAGAGAGCATGGCACCTAAACCATAAAGGCTAGCGTCTGTATGAATGATGAACGGATGCGTCCCAGTGAAATCAGGATGGCTGAGAATGGGACCTCCGTCTGAATCAGACTTACACAACGCGTCTTTCAAGGTGTCGAACGCTGTCTGATGTTCTTGTTTCCAGACGAACAGTTTCTGCGCTTTGGTCAACAGTTTGTTCAATGGTTCCGATATAGCAGCGGCCTTTGGGATGAAACGACGAAAGAACCCAATGAGTCCCAGGAACTGCTTCACTGCCTTGGCTGATGTGGGAGTTGGAAAGCTCTTAACGCTTTCCAGTTTCGCCGGGTTTGGTCGTATTCCGTCTTTGTCAACGAGGTGTCCAAGGTACAAGACTTGCTCGGCTGCAATCTTGCACTTGGCCGGTTTGACTAGCAATCCGTGTTGAATCATTCGATCAAGGGTCTGTCCGAGCGATTGTAGGTGACTACTGAAGGACTCATTTGCGACGAGAACATCGTCCAGGTAGACATTGACCGACGGCAACTGATCCATAACCGTTGCCATTAGCCTTGAAAACGTGGCAGGTGAAGTGCTCAACCCCTGAGGCATGCAAGCGTATTCATACAATTTGTCACCGAATGCAAATGCGGTTTTCTGAGCCGATTCCGGATCCAAACGGACTTGCCAAAAACCTCCGGCCAGGTCCAAATTCGTGAAGTATTTGGAGCCGTTAAGTTTCTCAAGTGCCTCATTCAACCGTGGTCCTGGTTGGGCATCCGGTGGTGTGATACGATTTAATGGTCGATAGTCATGCACAACGCGAACCTCTCCGTTCGGTTTGGCAATCGGAATCAATGGGAAACACCAGCCGCTTTTGCTGTGTCGAATGACACCCAATCGCAGCAGTCGATCAAGTTCTTGTTGCACTTTCGGTCTGATTGCGTACGGAATTGCATACGGTTTGATCTTGATAGGTGGCTGATTTGATGGTATTGGTATCGTGTGGACTACAGTATCTGTGTAACCGATTTCGTCCGGACTAAATGAAAATGCTGATTGTTTGGTGAATAACAGTTCAGCTAATTGGTCTTTCTCGGTGTTGTTCAAATTGGTTTTCGAGTCGATCTGGAATGTTTCTCTGATTTCTTCACGTGTTTTCTGTGGTTTTTCTTTGAGTGCATTCAGTCGAACTGCTTTTGTGTCGGTCTTTGGTTTGCAGAAGCCCAGTGTTGAGCCGTTGTACAATTTCACTGGTGTCGGTGTTGGATTGAACAATTCCAATGGAGTGAGATGCTCGTTTATTTCAACGACTCCGGGGGCTGCCAAAAGATCGAAGCGAGCCAGAGCGGTTCTGTCCGGAATGAAGAGCATAGGTGACGCATTTCTAATATCTTCGACCTCGGCTAAGACAATTTGATGTCCAGGTGGAATAACAATGTCGTGAGCCAACTTCACACGTTTGATGTCTGGGTGCAGTTGTGGCTCTAGGCCAACCGACGTTTCAGAAGATGGATCGGACCAACATTGATGGTGTATCTCCACTTCATCATGTGGAATGTCGATGAGAACTGGACTCATCTTCGCAATCATGTCAGTTCCGAGAATGAGGTCGTAGCCCAAATTATTGGCCACATAGACACGGTGTTTGTACTTGAAACCTCCCACTTGCAACCGCAACATGCCAGAGCACTGCAGGTGCAGAGGGTGGCCGGTGGCTGATTCACACGACACGTTGGACGGTTTGACATGAGTCAAATTCAATTTCTTGGCGACTGAAGCATCAAGAACCGTCAGGGGAGAACCAGAATCCATGAGTGACCGGTAACGTGTGTGGTTCATGGTGACCGGAATGAACGTCTGACTTCGAGCGAACAATGCTGATGCGGCCATCGGTGCGAGGAACAGCGCCATAATGGTGGCCATTCGGCTTGAGATATATGGTGACTCGGTGAAGAACGGTCTCGAACGCCTACGTTTTGGCGGTTTCGGAGCTGGCAAGTACAATGGTGCGGTCGGTGAGATTGCCGGTTGCGATTGGTGGAGTGGATTTTGTCCAGGTGTGCGACTACGGGCTCTACCGCTGTTTTGCAAACGAGCAACTACTGCTGCATGCGTAGACGGATCAGGTATACGCGCTTCGAACCAATTGGTGAAATAGCGCGGTCTCCAACGGAACATGCAACAGAGGGACTCTTTCCAATGAACACAGCAGTCAGGAAACCCAATTCGACGAGAACAGCAGACGTAGCAGCCAATGGCGACGATTACAAGGATCGCAAGGCAAATGAGGATAAGGTGGATCAGCGGGTAGCTAAATGTCTGGTTGACATCGAAGGATAGATTTGGTATCTGATCTGTCGATCCGAACCCCGAGTCGATTATTGCTCGCATCAGGAAGGAGTGATGCTGCGATGAGAGATCGAAGGGGAAACCGACAAAGCCAAATGTTGAGACCAAAGCAGCGCTTGTTGTTCTGAGGTGTGGCGCGGCGCCGTAGTGATCAACATTGAGTGCAGAGTCTCGGGTTGACTTTGACTTTGTTACTTGTTTGTGTGATTTCGGTTTCAATTCGCCGGTCTGGTTATCTTTGATCCCGGTGTACTCAATGCCGTTCACGTGAAATAACACTTCGCCGTTTTTCTGCTTGCGGATAGGTAACTCGACACACGGGTGTACATAAACCTTGTTGTTTTGAACTGTGGCTACGATGTCCCGTTTTTGTGGGCCATGCCTTGCGTGCTAAGCTGACCATGTGACTGTAGTACTTTGACAGTGGTTCACCTGGTTGTTGTTTGCGTGAATGCAGCTGTAGTGCGTAATACAATGCAACATTCGGTGGGCAAAGCTGTTCGGTCAGATAAGTCACCAATAGTGTGTAGTCACGCTTGATGTCAACAGGGCATGATTGAAATTGTGAAACATTGACGGCATCCTGTGAGAGTTTGGCACCGAGAAGGTCCGCTCTCTGACGGGATGTCAACAACGCTGCATTTGTGACACGAGTGAATTCATCCAAATATCGCAACCAGTCATCATCAACATCATACTGTTTGACTAAACCGAGAAGTGATGCCACGGATCGCCGGGTATCAACTATCGGTTCGTCTTCAATTTCTTGTTCTTCCATGTATACAAATCAAGATAGGTATTTCTCAATTGCACACCAACACGAGTTGTATCAGTCACACCACACGCGGAGAAGGTGGTCAGAAGGTATACGGTATCAACACGAAAGCTTGTGGTTTTTTACCCGGGTGTCAGAATGATATGCGAGAGTTAATGTGGACTGATGGTTCTGCGTTAGATGTTGTTCTCTTTACAAAAAAATTTGGACTGTTCAGAAAATAGGCACTTAGCGGAAGTAGAGACGATTAGAAGTTGAGTGGGTCTGAGATAGGAATTAAGAGAAAACCGACCGTATCAAAATCAGGTGATCAATCTGTTTTGGCGGCGGTTCGGGTCAGCGACGGAGCTGGGCTGTGAAGATTGTGAAAAGTAGATTGGATGTGGAGATGACGGTGGACTGAATGAGCGAATGTCTTCAAGTGTTTCTGCTGCAGTCGACCAACTTGAGGTCCGAGCGTGTGTCGACTGTCAGTTCGTCGTCCGAAATGCCAGAGTTCGACGAGAACGGGAATCGAGAGGACGGATGATCAGGTGAAAGTGAGAAAGTCAAGAGCCGGCCGGCGGAATGAGAAGGCAGCGAGTTCAGAATGGTGTGGTCGCCAGTTGAAACGATGTACTTTTCGTGTACCAACGTCTTGCTCAATCAGGTCGCGCGTCGACAATAGTATGTTTTATTTGAATCAAGAATGGACCTTTGATTTATATGGGTAAAAACCAATTAGTAACATGACAATGAATAATCAAAAGGAAGCACAACCCAAAAGCCCAAAATACTCAAATACCAAAACTAGGGACACTAAAGAACTAACAATGCAATGCTTATTTGAGTGAGGCACTCAAATAAGCTTGTAACAGTCAAGAGGGCGGAGTTTGACTCATCAGCACATTATGTATGTAAGGTGCGCGTCAAGCGCCTAGTCTACATATATGGTATATCGTTACAGTGGGACACGATAACTATGAAACACAACGATCAGGATCAAGAATAGGATCACACGCGGAACTCTATGTGGGTGATCGTTTGCTTTTGTGTCAAAACAAATAGTTTTTGTGTGCTTGTGCCGCCTTGCGTGACGTCGGTCAGCTGTACACGTGTGACTACTAGCCACAAAAAAACACCGTGCCTGCCAGTGAACACAGCACATGAGAGCATAACAACATGAGCAACAAGATTGTTTTCTGATCTGCCGATCCGTGTGCATTCTGCCATTGTACCATGAAAGCGACACAACCAACAGTCAATTGTACATGACAATTCGCCAACAAAAAAAACAAAACGCACACATCCTCCGTATCGATGCCGTCTCTCGTCAGCCAATGACCGACTTTCGGTCGATCCGGTTGATTGGCGTGAAGTGCACTGGGCACTTGCGCATCAGCAGCTCGCGAGATCTGATCCGATGGACCTGGGAAACATGGGAATGTTTGTTGTCTGTGTTTCTATGGAAATAATAACGTAAAAACGACGTTAAATCTAGTTAAATCTGAGAGCCAAACCTCTCAGACCGATCCAGGAGAGCGAGTTCCATTGTGCGTGGTGGCGCATGAAACTAGTCTGAGAACAGAGTGAAAATTAGATTTTAGAACGATTGGCCGGTATTTATTTTGCAGTTTTGACAGAAACAATCGTTCTTCGAACCATTTCAAGTTTGTTCGAGAACACAATCAGCCGACTGTCTTTCGCTTCGCAATAGTGCTCCGCATCAGTGAAGTTCATTCGTTCTCGCACAAAGTAGTAACACGACCCTGCGATGTTTCTATTTTCAAATTGAAGAATAAATAATTTAGGAAAAGAACAAAACGCGGGTCTTCACCTCACCTTCATAAGCCAGCCAACCGGAGGAGCAGCAAGTCTTTTCTCCTGGAAATTCAAGTTTGGGTCGTCTCGCAAGGTATTTGTCTGTCCAAAAGTTAGCGTGCGCTGTATATCGTCGGAAACACCACATTTATTGAACTTCGCCATGGATTTTATTAACCAAAAAGATGCCCTAACAACCTGTCAAGGGCGTGTCGTGTCCGTCGTCTCCCGACTCAAGAGATGACGATCCCGACGACGACGCAGCCAAGGTTGACGACGCCAGTGACACCACGACGAGGCTCACACAGATCCAGATGGTGACCGGCAGTGGACTCGTCATTGCTCTGAAAATACCAAGTGATTCGGCTCCAGTGTAGTTCCTGGGAGGGAGGGGGTCCCCTCGGGTACGCTATCTCCCCCTTAGGTGGTACACTATCCCCCGATCTCCCGCTCCGGCACTGGTGTAGCTGGGGGGGGGGGGTGGGCAGTGTAGTTCCTGGGGGGAGGGTCCCCCTAAGGTACACTAACCGCCGCGACCAAGGTACACTAGTACACTAACCGCCGCGCCAGGTACACTAACCACCTCAATTTTTGCCTAAAATAAGCAATTTTAGGCCTAAAATGGGCATTTGTAGGCCTAAAATGGGTGATTTTTTTGTCAATGTTGTCAAAAGTCGCCAAAATACCCTTTTTATGGAGAATTTTTTTCCAAAAAGGGCCAAAAATCGGTCAAATTTTCTACCTCAAAAAGTGACTTTTTTCCTGAATTTGGGTCTCCCCCCCCCTTCCCCGTTCCCCCCAGGGAGCAGGGAGGTATTCAATACACTAACCGCCGCACGGAAAAAAGGGGCAGGTACACTAACCGCCGCGCCGGACCAGGAACTACACTGGAGTGGGGGCAGTGTAGTTCCTGGTCCGGAGGGGGAGATAGCGGACCCTCCGTTTTTTTCGGAGGGGGAGATTGTGTACCCCCGTGGGGGGGGACGGGGGGGGGGTAAGACCCAAATTCGGGAAAAAGTCACTTTTTGAGGTAGAAAATTTGACCTATTTTTGCCCCTTTTTGGAAAAAATTCTTCATAAAAAGGGCATTTTGGCGACTTTTGAGAACATTGACCTAAAAATCACACATTTTTGGTACAAAAATGCCCATTTTAGGCCTAAAAATGCCTATTTTAGGCAAAAATTGGGGGAGATAGTGTACCCGGAGGGGGAGATAGGGGGATAGTGTACCACCTGAGGGGGAGATAGCGTACCCGAGGGGGGCACCCCCCCCTCCCCCCAGGAACTACACTGAGTGGGGGGAACCCCCCTAGGCACTGGTGTAGCTGAGGGGAGTGGGGGGAGCCCCCTAGGTACAGTAGGTAGGTAGGTTGACGCTCCTGGCACAGTAGGTACCGTAAAAACCTAAATAGAGCCCTCCCCGGAATAGAGCCCCCTCGGAATATCGATCGAAAATAACACCGGATTTGGAACGCTCTCGCTGAGAACCGAAAATAATTTTTTGAAAATGGGGTCAGTGAATTAATAGAGCCCCCCTTGTATTTAGGTTTTTACGGTAGGTCGTCGCCGTCGCCGGGCGGATGGTGCACTAAGTTGTGATTTTTGGCTCAAAATGGTATAAAATCGGTAGTTTTCACTCCAAATAGGCGAAAAATCGCGCATTAGCGTTTTAGAGCAAATTCAAATTCAAATTTTATTTGCAAGCTCACGCAAAGGCTGCCTTCACAATCGGCAGTCAACACCGGTTCTCGGGAACAAAATTCCAAAAATAGATAGATCCCGGCCCCGTTCAGTGCATTTCAGGAAGACAAGAACAAATATTCAAGATGGCCGACTGCTTCTTATCACAAGCATACGGTAGTCACGTGATCATATCATGCCCATGCGTTTTGTACAGTGCCGCTCTGTTTGCTGGCGTGATGCTGGTGACCGACACATGCTGGACCAGACACATTTTCGAAAAGTTTCGAAATACGTTCCTCCACTCAGATTCGGGTTGTTTCAAGTTGGGTTGTATCCGAGTGGCACGGAACGAGTGAATCATCAGGTTAGCGGTAAAGTTCTCGAATGTCCACCATCTCCGTCCAACATTCTCGAAACCTTGTATCAATGTGCACCATTCTCAAAACTTGTTTTGGTGAAAAGCTCTTGGAGACAGTTGGCCTACATGGCGACGGTGTGGACTGGGTATAAACTTTTGAGGCGCCATCTCCGTCGACCATTCGCAAAAGTTGTCGAATGTCCACCATCGCTGTCCAATCCAAACTCCACCATTTTCGAAACACTTTCTGAATGTCCACCATCCCTGTCCACCACGACAATGTGCATTAAATCTTGAATTTCCAACTTTGACCCACTCCCTCCGCTTGATAATTTTTTAATTTCTTTTTCAAATTACCGCCATTGAAATTTCAGGGAAATCCTGTGTCGATCATGTGTCTGTGTGTCGGTCATCAACATTATCTGGGCATCGTCCAGTTGTCCATTGGGCATGATTTGACGCAACTTATTTGCAAAAGTGATTTGTTCTATATTTCACAAGAAAAGTAACATTCTGATCATCATCTGGTGAAAAAAGTGATATACGATGGATTATGGTGCAAGCTTCGTTAAGTTAAACTATGCTTTAAGCTGATTTGTGTTTTAAAATGGATGCGAAAATAGAAACAATACCTGCTATAAGCGCACAATATATCAAACATAATCACAACAAAGTTCCTGTTATCACAATCTTTATGGTTCGTTATGTTTTCAAAGCAATCTAAACTTCAGAACATGCGCTTCCAGTGCTGGCGCACGATAAAATTAGAACTAGGCTTAAGC
>JASAMV010002003.1:0-12581 GCA_030248065.1 Rhynchonema sp. JSB1_4
AGAGTTTCTCTGCTTTACGCTCTGCAAGGTACAGATCCACAACAGTAGCGTCCCAGTGCGGGATTTTTCGGCCTACCGCGGTTGACTGCAGTGAACCGCAAGCCCACCGGATTGCTATCTTTAATACGCAAGGTATAGGCGACAGCGACCCACGGGGGGGTACCGCCTGTTACCGCAGTCGACTGCGGTGGACGCGGTAGGGCGCGGTGACTGCGCACTACCGCGCTCCCTTGGCTTGCTCGCTTTCTGTTTTTTTATCGTACTTACTGCTATTTACTCTGCTTTTGAGCTCCATTCAGCTCGGTCTGGTTTGTGTTTCGAAAGTCGCAGATGCCGGATCGCAATTCATCGAATGAGGATCGATAACTCGCAGCATTTTTTGTTCTCAAACTTTACTCTTCTAAGAACGAAAAATCCAACACTGGCATGTTGGTTCGCTGTAAAAGACACGTGCAAATGTTGATAAAACGGCAGTGCCAAGAGACATACAATATACTGAACCATTTTCGGAAATATAAAGCGGCAAAACGATTCTGGGCTAAAGAAGATGACCCTTCAGCTGTGTCGCTTTGTCGGTCACGTGAACAAGATGCTGCCCAAGGTCACTGCCAGCGGCGGTGGTCCAACCGATAAATAATTGGGTTGTTGTGTTGTGATAGCGGACGTAGAAGCTTCTGCATGTAATAATAGTCTGGTGTGGTAGCGAAATTGAAACTTGTATGTAATAATCTTGAGTCATATCGCGAGCGTGAAACTTGTATGTGATAATAATCTTATGTGATAACGGATAGCTTGTTCTTTCTAATCAAAAGTCGTTTATTATGAGTAGTAAGCCTCAATTTCGTACTATTGCATAAACAAAATTTAATCTAGCATATTTTTACTCCGTGACTTTTAAACACAAGCCAGACCGAGCTGAATCGGAGTCAAAAGCAAGTAAATAGCAGCAAGTACGATCAAAAAAACAAAAAGCGAGCAAGCCAAGGGAGCGCGGTAGTGCGCAGTCACCGCGCCCCACCGCAGTCGACTGCGGTAGCACAGGCGGTAGCCCCCGGTGGGTCGCTGTCGCCTATACCTTGCGTGTTAAAGATAGCAATCCGGTGGGCTTGCGGTTGGCTGCCGTCACCCCCGGGGGGCCGGAAAAATCCAGCGCCCGGGGCCGCGACTTGTTGGGGGATCTATATTGTTATCATCGGCGTGGTGTTGTTGTTGTTAGTCCTCAGCTTTTACCAACAGTTAATAGGGCACAATAATCGACTTTTTTTTAACACAAATGACATGATTTTAACAGCCACTAATCGTTTGCAGCGTTTGAGGGCGGAAGGGCAATTGAGCAAAGCACGTTTGAGCAAAATCACTTTCAGCAAAGTGAAAAAGAGCAGAGGCCTTACGAGCAGAACCTAAAAACAAATTGGCCTTAGCCTTATTTTAGGTACCTGTTGATGTTTTTGTCCAGAACTTTTATCCGATTTTGACTTCTTGGCAACTTGGTCGGCGGAATTGGTTTAAAAACAGCAACTCCTCAATTGTACGTCTAAAGCACTGTGGCGCGTCAGTGTTTCAAAGTCTGTTTGGCGCTGCTTTTTATTCCGCATTCCGCATTCCGCGTTTATCTGCTCACAGCCTAAGTCATTGGGAAATAATAATTCTGTTCGTTTTGCTCTGCCTTTTTCTTGCTCAAAGTGGTCTTGTTCAAATGTGCTTTGTTCAATTGCCCGGCCACCCGTTTCAGTTGTCTTGATGCTCATTTTATGAGAAAAGGTATGTAGCTACAGTATTTGACGCACAGTATTCAACCAGATTTAATTGTTTTTTTTGTGTCCCGTGAAATGTGCTGTGCTAATAAACTCTCATTTTCCCACACATACACAGTCAAACATAGCAGAGTCCCTTGAAACGAACCGGCTCTGTCGCTAGAGCTTACTGTACAACAGCCATTTAGCCAGGGTTGGATAAAAAAAGTACTTTGCTTTGCAAACTGCCAGCAAGCGTTTTGGGCCATAACTTGTCGCGCCCTAGCAGCAGCCAGTTATACAAGGTAATACTCCCTGTCCGTAGGGGTCAACGAAAATCGCGAGCGGGTGTCCCTGACTGTTTAAGTTTCATGTCATCCCAAGCCCGCCAAAAACGCATCCTAAATAAACCTGGGATTACGCATGTTTGTTGCGCGTTAGCTGTGATACCAGCAGTTTTTATTCGGATACGAGAGAGTACTATACCGTACTCTCGTAGATTATGGTTATATACGTATACGTCTACCAGTCAATTATTGTGCTGCGTTCCTGTGCTTCCTCAAGTGTCTGCCGCCGAGACAACAGCATTGTCTATCAGTGCCTGAAGCATTATCTCGTCAAATTGACCAAAGCGAGGCGCATGGCATGATTGCCTACAGTCCACCTTCGCTATAATGGACCTCGCAGTGTTGGAACCCTGGTCACTTCATTGAAACATAGTTTTCGTGGCTTCGACTTTCTTCCATTGTTAACACCTTCGTTGTAACTGAATTCACTATCCCACCAATATTCTATTATTGGTCGCACAACTACTTCATAAGAATTGATCAAATTGTTTTCCTGAATCGTGAAGCGGAAAGGTGACGGGGCAGTGGCGCTGCGTTGCGTGATCGCACACAAATAAACATGCAATCCAAGTTATACAGATCCGCTGGAACGTGGGTGCTTTGCTGGCAGCTGAAAATTTTTTTGTGAGGATCACAAATATGTACTAAAATGGTTAAGAGTGACTGAACGTGAAAATCAGGATTGATTTGACAAATTTTTGTAATTTCGTTGTGGGACCAATATCGCCAGAGTCGACTGCAGCTAACCTTTAAACAGTCGTCTTCGGCCAAAAACCGGACCACACGCATGTTTTGTAGCAGCCATGCAATTACGTGCGCGGCATTTGAAAGAAAAGGTCAGCCCATGTTGGCTCAGCTCACTCCGAAACACGATTGCGGCAAAGCCAGTTATCTTTATAGTTTTTGGTAGCTCCTTACTCTGAATCTGTCTTACCAAAATGTCCTCGATCTGCACATTAACTGTTTTCGTGATCGGCTGCTTGATGGTCATGCCGCTGGTAAGTCTATGAGGCTAAATTTTCTAAAAGAACTGCGATGTTGATCGCCAATTCCACCCAGAAAACTTTGTTTGGTCAAGCTGTACCCCAGTTGGTGGCTGAGAACACTATCATTGGCTTCTGCCCGAAATTCCCAGACCTGCATCACAATGGTGCATTTTAATACAGAGTCATATTTCGACACCGAATTAAGGTCAATGATTGTCTCTGTCGAGGCGGTAGTAGTCAGAGAGCCTCCTTGGGCACCCGGCTAATTACACAATATCCCGCGACAAATATCCTAACTGCACGGGCTGTAGCACAGGCCAACACGGACCACTATCACAATCGCAGATCAAATTATTCGGTCTTCGAAATTTCAGCGCTCGGCGGCGCAATCGAGCCCGACCGACGAGCACACCGTCGGTCTGACCGAGGCGCAACAACGAGCGCGTCAGGCGTTCCTCGAGCGCGTCAAACAGGAAATTCTGGCTCGACTGGATATGCCTGAGCCGCCCGATCGGCGCCGAATTGTAGGTTATAGTCAACTTTGCGTGCCTGTACGTGTCAATCAATATCGGGAAATTGTGTAAACCTGCGGCCGGCCTTTGTGCTCCACGATTTTTTCGATATTTTCACGATCTTTTCGCGATATTTTTCGCACACATGTGAACTGGTCGTTTTTCAGCAGAATCGATAGCTGTGGAGCGCATGAGATTCCAGTGGCGAACCCGGTGAAATCATACATTGAATCAATGAGGATCACCTGAATGAATTGAATCGCTTGTCCTTTCCAATATCTATGAGAGATTCGAATTTCCATTCAGTTGTGTCCCTGCGAGGTTGTATTCTGGTGGCAATAATCAATGCGCGCTTGTTCAATATAACTGCTGCACACATAGACAGATATACCACCGTTAATTGTGTGTTAAAATAAAATAAAAAAGTAGCAGCAGTAACGCAAACAGCACATGTACAAAAAACACCTGTTTTGGCCCCCGTTTTGTCCCTGACATGCGATGGCAGTGGTTAATAAAAAATTTTAGTTGAGATTTGAATTCTTCACTTCGCGCTTTTGAATTTTGCCTCTTTCAAGTATGTAATTGGCATCGTCACAAAACTGACTCGGATCCAACCAAGATTTTCCAAAACAACAGCAACCGGAACAATCATTTTGACAAACTGTAATTCCCTCAAGCCATTGATCGCATGTGGGTTACGTCTCCGCAGCCTGTCAGTCATTATTGCCCTTTCGATATTTTGTTGTCCTTTTCAAATACATTCTGTTGAGTCCGATCCAAGCAGTGTCGGACGAGGACAGCTATAGCAGTGGGATAGTGTGGAATCCAGGCTTGGTGCCTAGCAGAAGTTTTCAACTGAAGAGGTTCGGGCTTACAGCACATGGTCTTGGAATGCGAGCCGAAACGCCGAAACCACAAGCCAAGGTCGTTGTGGAATTGGTTTGAAAACAGCAACTCCTTAACTGTACAGCTAAAGCACTGTGGCGCTTCATGAATATGTTTCAAAGTCTGTTTGGCGCGTTAGGGCTTTATGATGACAACGCTGGTTTTTATTCCGCATTCCGCGTTTATCTGCTCACAGCCGACACGACTCGTTAAAAAAAGACGGCAAAATTATGTCACAGTAAGTGAAGTGACGCAAAGTGAATGCCTTGCAAAAATGGATTTCCCGCGTTCGAATAATATCGTACTTTTGCTGTTCATTACTGGTGATTGATGGTGATCATATAGTACCACACGTACACGACTGTGCTGTTTTTATGCCGCTCACATCAAATGGGGAAACGCGGGCGCAACCCGCTTGCGGACCACCATCATCGAAAGATGTCACGCGTAGCGATAAAGTCAATTGGATGTTCGCGTATAACGTTTTTCGTGCAAACTTGTCCTTTCTCGATCCACGCTGCGCAACGGCATGCATTGCATATAGTGTGCAATGTCACTTAATGGTGTGGTGCACTGAAGCCACGCTATTTTCTTTCTTTTGCAGGGCGCGAGAGCAGGAACGTCTATCGTATTACCGTTCATACAAACGATTGTGAAGTGCCGTTTCATATCATTACATAGGTAGAAAACAAAAGCGAACGATGCCAAGGAAGTTCCCATTTTTGGGGGCCTATTTTTTAACCACTGCTGAATTCAGAACTCAAAAAAATAATTTCCAAACGAAGCCTCATTAAGCTCTAGTGGGACCTATTCGGCGGGGGGGGAGCTTAGTATTTTAGCTTCGTAGCTTCGACTCAATCATGCGGCTTGCAAAAACGCGTGAAAGTTTGCCTGTGGAATCTATCAACAACAACAAGAAAGTCAGAATCGGCCCCGATCACCAAAGAAGTTTGACACCGGCCCAGTCGCTACTGTATGAGCGTACCGGATACACCATACGTGATAGTGTGTAGGGTGGCGATATCAAACTTGGTGATCGGATGTGACTTGCCCTGGTTTGGCGTGATTGGAAATTTACTGGAGCCAATAATATCGTCCAGCTTATTAAGTTATTATTTTAGGTCGGGGATTACCTTTTACGCCGGACGAAATTAGTGGCATCACTAAAATTCCTGATGTCCCAATCCTCTCTCTGCTCTGCTGTGAATTTTTCACCTCTCTGCTGTTCAAAAATACGTCCACTTGTTCCGACCTGTACGTTGATCAATATTTCGCATTGTTTGATTGAAGTTACATCAATCTGAAGCTGAAATTCTGCTTGTTCTTTTCACAAATCGTCATCAAAATTCATTCAATCAACGCGTCAAAATCTCAAAAATTCAATTTCGACTTTCGACGCTGGTTGGCGAGCACCATCTGTGTCAACCAACAGTCACTGATTCCGGTACCGAACAACACAGTGATCAACAGGAGAACCGAGCACAAGCATGAACAGTGTGGTGCGAGAGGGACATTTTACTTTACACTCCTGGTCTTGCCTTGCTTGCTTTGTTTTGTGCTGTGCAGTGTTTTTCCTGCCTGCCTGCACGTGTACCTGCACCGACACGTATCATACCTACATAGTGGGGTTATAGGCACTGTCTCAACTCCCATATCCACAATGTACGCACAGATTGGGTTCACCAACTACCCATTGGTATACACGCCGTTCGGGCTATACGCTCTGGTGCCCATGTATGGCAGATTACCCGTATCAAACACTCAAATATCTCAGTATCGACCGATGCCGACGACAACAACCGGTGTGACAATGCCGATCACGTACTGTGCCACTGATCAAAACAATCGTTCAATCGAACAAACATGGCCATGTGATGTTGACACCCAACCAATTAATCAAAATGACATGAATCAAAACGGAGACGGTCAGTGGTCTGTTCATTACAAAAATGGCAGCATCATGGCACCAGAGCGTATAGCCCGAACGGCTGTATACTAATGGGTAGTTGGTGAACCCAATTTGCGTACATTTGGTATGGAGTTACGTGCCTATAACCCCACTTGTAGTATATACTGTCGGTGCAGGTACACGTGCAGGCAGCAGAAAAACACTGCACAGCACAAAACAAAGCAAGCAAGGCAAGACCAAGAGTGTAAAGTAAAATGTCCCTCAATCGCACCACACTGTTCACAGTTGTGCTCGGTTCTCCTGAAAAAAACAAAAAAAAAAAAAAAAAATTGATCACTGTGTTGTTCGGTACCGGAATCAGTGACTGTTGGTTGACACAGATGGTGCTCGCCAACCAGCGTCAAAAGTCGAAATTGAATTTTTGAGATAAAAAAATTTTTTGACGCGTTGATTGAATGAATTTTGATGACGATTTGTGAAAAGAACAAGCAACCAAAACCAACACCCAAAAAAAAACCCCAAATAAAAATGAATTTTAGCTTCAGATTGATGTAACTTCAATCAAACGATGCGAAATATTGATCAACATACAGGGTCGGAACAAGTGGACGTATTTCTGAGCAGCAGAGAGGTAAAATGTCACAGCAGAGCAGAGAAAAAAAATAAAATAAAAAAAACCCAAAAAAAAAAAAAAAAAAAAAAAAAACCACACAACACAAAGACGCAACAAAACAACACCACCACAAACAAAAATATTATTCTGTGCTCATACAAGCGACTGTCAGACTTCTTTGGTGATCGGGGCCGATTCTGACTTTTTTCTTGTTGTTGTTGATAGATTTCCACAGGCAAACTTTCACGCGTTTTTGCAAGCCGCATGATTAGTCGAAGCTACGAAGCTAAAATACTAAGCTCCCCCCCCCGCCGAATAGGTCCCATAGAGCTTAATGAGGCTTCGTTTGGAAATTATTTTTTTTGAGTTTGAATTCAGCAGTGTGTTAAAAAATAGGCCAAAATGGGAACTTCTTGGCATCGTTCGCTTTTGTTTTCTACCTATGTAAAGATATGTAACGGCACTTCACAATCGTTTGTATGAACGGTAATACGATAGACGTTCCTGCTCTCGCGCCCTGCAAAGAAAGAAAATAGCGTGGCTTCAGTGCACCACACATTAAGTGACATTGCACACTATATGCAATGCATGCCGTTGCGCAGCGTGGATCGAGAAAGGACAAGTTTGCACGAAAAACGTTATACGCGAACATCCAATTGACTTTATCGCTACGCGTGACATCTTTCGATGATGGTGGTCCGCAAGCGGGTTGCGCCCGCGTTTCCCCATTTGATGTGAGCGGCATAAAAACAGCACAGTCGTGTACGTGTGGTACTATATGATCACCATCAATCACCAGTAATGAACAGCAAAAGTACGATATTATTCGAACGCGGGAAATCCATTTTTGCAAGGCATTCACTTTGCGTCACTTCACTTACTGTGACATAATTTTGCCGTCTTTTTTTAACGAGTCGTGTCGGCTGTGAGCAGATAAACGCGGAATGCGGAATAAAAACCAGCGTTGTCATCATAAAGCCCTAACGCGCCAAACAGACTTTGAAACATATTCATGAAGCGCCACAGTGCTTTAGCTGTACAGTTAAGGAGTTGCTGTTTTCACCAATTCCACAACGACCTTGGCTTGTGGTTTCGGCGTTTCGGCTCGCATTCCAAGACCATGTGCTGTAAGCCCGAACCTCTTCAGTTGAAAACTTCTGCTAGGCACCAAGCCTGGATTCCACACTATCCCACTGCTATAGCTGTCCTCGTCCGACACTGCTTGGATCGGACTCAACAGAATGTATTTGAAAAGGACAACAAAATATCGAAAGGGCAATAATGACTGACAGGCTGCGGAGACGTAACCCACATGCGATCAATGGCTTGAGGGAATTACAGTTTGTCAAAATGATTGTTCCGGTTGCTGTTGTTTTGGAAAATCTTGGTTGGATCCGAGTCAGTTTTGTGACGATGCCAATTACATACTTGAAAGAGGCAAAATTCAAAAGCGCGAAGTGAAGAATTCAAATCTCAACTAAAATTTTTTATTAACCACTGCCATCGCATGTCAGGGACAAAACGGGGGCCAAAACAGGTGTTTTTTGTACATGTGCTGTTTGCGTTACTGCTGCTACTTTTTTATTTTATTTTAACACACAATTAACGGTGGTATATCTGTCTATGTGTGCAGCAGTTATATTGAACAAGCGCGCATTGATTATTGCCACCAGAATACAACCTCGCAGGGACACAACTGAATGGAAATTCGAATCTCTCATAGATATTGGAAAGGACAAGCGATTCAATTCATTCAGGTGATTCCTCATTGATTCAATGTATGATTTCACCGGGTTCGTCCACTGGAATCTCATGCGCTCCACAGCTATCGATTCTGCTGAAAAACGACCAGTTCACATGTGTGCGAAAAATATCGCGAAAAGATCGTGAAAATATCGAAAAAATCGTGGAGCACAAAGGCCGGCCGCAGGTTTACACAATTTCCCGATATTGATTGACACGTACAGGCACGCAAAGTTGACTATAACCTACAATTCGGCGCCGATCGGGCGGCTCAGGCATATCCAGTCGAGCCAGAATTTCCTGTTTGACGCGCTCGAGGAACGCCTGACGCGCTCGTTGTTGCGCCTCGGTCAGACCGACGGTGTGCTCGTCGGTCGGGCTCGATTGCGCCGCCGAGCGCTGAAATTTCGAAGACCGAATAATTTGATCTGCGATTGTGATAGTGGTCCGTGTTGGCCTGTGCTACAGCCCGTGCAGTTAGGATATTTGTCGCGGGATATTGTGTAATTAGCCGGGTGCCCAAGGAGGCTCTCTGACTACTACCGCCTCGACAGAGACAATCATTGACCTTAATTCGGTGTCGAAATATGACTCTGTATTAAAATGCACCATTGTGATGCAGGTCTGGGAATTTCGGGCAGAAGCCAATGATAGTGTTCTCAGCCACCAACTGGGGTACAGCTTGACCAAACAAAGTTTTCTGGGTGGAATTGGCGATCAACATCGCAGTTCTTTTAGAAAATTTAGCCTCATAGACTTACCAGCGGCATGACCATCAAGCAGCCGATCACGAAAACAGTTAATGTGCAGATCGAGGACATTTTGGTAAGACAGATTCAGAGTAAGGAGCTACCAAAAACTATAAAGATAACTGGCTTTGCCGCAATCGTGTTTCGGAGTGAGCTGAGCCAACATGGGCTGACCTTTTCTTCAAATGCCGCGCACGTAATTGCATGGCTGCTACAAAACATGCGTGTGGTCCGGTTTTTGGCCGAAGACGACTGTTTAAAGGTTAGCTGCAGTCGACTCTGGCGATATTGGTCCCACAACGAAATTACAAAAATTTGTCAAATCAATCCTGATTTTCACGTTCAGTCACTCTTAACCATTTTAGTACATATTTGTGATCCTCACAAAAAAATTTTCAGCTGCCAGCAAAGCACCCACGTTCCAGCGGATCTGTATAACTTGGATTGCATGTTTATTTGTGTGCGATCACGCAACGCAGCGCCACTGCCCCGTCACCTTTCCGCTTCACGATTCAGGAAAACAATTTGATCAATTCTTATGAAGTAGTTGTGCGACCAATAATAGAATATTGGTGGGATAGTGAATTCAGTTACAACGAAGGTGTTAACAATGGAAGAAAGTCGAAGCCACGAAAACTATGTTTCAATGAAGTGACCAGGGTTCCAACACTGCGAGGTCCATTATAGCGAAGGTGGACTGTAGGCAATCATGCCATGCGCCTCGCTTTGGTCAATTTGACGAGATAATGCTTCAGGCACTGATAGACAATGCTGTTGTCTCGGCGGCAGACACTTGAGGAAGCACAGGAACGCAGCACAATAATTGACTGGTAGACGTATACGTATATAACCATAATCTACGAGAGTACGGTATAGTACTCTCTCGTATCCGAGATAAAAACTGCTGGTATCACAGCTAACGCGCAACAAACATGCGTAATCCCAGGTTTATTTAGGATGCGTTTTTTTGGCGGGCTTGGGATGACATGAAACTTAAACATTCAGGGACACCCGCTCGCGATTTTCGTTGACCCCTACGGACAGGGAGTATTACCTTGTATAACTGGCTGCTGCTAGGGCGCGACAAGTTATGGCCCAAAACGCTTGCTGGCAGTTTGCAAAGCAAAGTACTTTTTTTTATCCAACCCTGGCTAAATGGCTGTTGTACAGTAGCTCTAGCGACAGAGCCTGTTCGTTTCAAGGGACTCTGCTATGTTTGACTGTGTATGTGTGGGAAAATGAGAGTTTATTAGCACAGCACATTTCACGGGACACAAAAAAAACAATTAAATCTGGTTGAATACTGTGCGTCAAATACTGTAGCTACATACCTTTTCTCATAAAATGAGCATCAAGACAACTGAAACGGGTGGCCGGGCAATTGAACAAAGCACATTTGAACAAGACCACTTTGAGCAAGAAAAAGGCAGAGCAAAACGAACAGAATTATTATTTCCCAATGACTTAGGCTGTGAGCAGATAAACGCGGAATGCGGAATGCGGAATAAAAAGCAGCGCCAAACAGACTTTGAAACACTGACGCGCCACAGTGCTTTAGACGTACAATTGAGGAGTTGCTGTTTTTAAACCAATTCCGCCGACCAAGCTGCCAAGAAGTCAAAATCGAATAAAAGTTCTGGACAAAAACATCAACAGGTACCTAAAATAAGGCTAAGGCCAATTTGTTTTTAGGTTCTGCTCGTAAGGCCTCTGCTCTTTTTCACTTGCTCGAAGTGATTTTGCTCAAACGTGCTTTGCTCAATTGCCTTTCCGCCCTGAAACGATGCAAACGATTAGTGGTTGTTAAAATCATGTCATTTGTGTTAAAAAAAGTCGATTATTGTGCCCTATTAACTGTTGGTAAAAGCTGAGGACTAACAACAACAACACCACGCCGATGATAACAATACAGATCCCCCAACAAGTAGCGTCCCAGTGCGCAGGATTTTTTCGGCCTACCGCGGTTGACTGCAGTCAACCGCAAGCCCACCGGATTGCTATCTTTAACACGCAAGGTATAGGCGACAGCGACCCACCGGGGGCTACCGGGGGCTACCGCCTGCTACCGCAGTCGACTGCGGTGGGGCGCGGTGACTGCGCACTACCGCGCTCCCTTGGCTTGCTCGCTTTTTGTTTTTTTGATCGTACTTGCTGCTATTTACTTGCTTTTGAGCTCCATTCAGCTCGGTCTGGCTTGTGTTTTAAAAGTCACGGAGTAAAAATATGCTAGACTAAATTTTGTTTATGCAATAGTACGAAATTGAGGCTTACTACTCATAATTAAACGACTTTTGATTAGAAAGAACAAGCTATCCGTTATCACATAAGATTATTATCACATACAAGTTTCACGCTCGCGATATGACTCAAGATTATTACATACAAGTTTCAATTTCGCTATCACACCAGACTATTATTACATGCAAGTTTCACGTCCGCTATCACAACACAACAACCCAATTATTTATCGGTTGGACCACCGCCGCTGGCAATGACCTTGGGCAGCATCTTGTTCACATGACCGACAAAGCGACGACACAGCTGAAGGGTCATCTTCTTGGCCCAGAATGGTTTTGCCGCTTTATATTTCCGAAAATGGTTCAGTATATTGTATGTATCTTGGACTGCCGTTTTATCAACATTTGCACGTGTCTTTTACAGCGAACCA
Source organism: Rhynchonema sp. JSB1_4 (assembly GCA_030248065.1). Taxonomy (NCBI): domain Eukaryota; kingdom Metazoa; phylum Nematoda; class Chromadorea; order Monhysterida; family Xyalidae; genus Rhynchonema; species Rhynchonema sp. JSB1_4. The sequence goes on from JASAMV010002003.1 coordinate 12,146, forward strand.
ACATGCATATTTGGATTTTCGTTCTTAATAAGTAAAGTTTGAGAACAAAAAATGCTGCGGTTATCGTTCCACGTTCGATGAATTGCAATACCCGCATCTGCGACTTTTGAAACACAAACCAGACCGAGCTGAATGGAGCTCAAAAGCAAGTAAATAGCAGCAAGTACGATAAAAAAAACAAAAAGCGAGCAAGCCAAGGGAGCGCGGTAGTGCGCAGTCACCGCGCCCTACCGCAGTCCACCGCAGTCGACTGCGGTAGCAGGCGGTAGCCCCCGGTGGGTCGCTGTCGCCTATACCTTGCGTGTTAAAGATAGCAATCCGGTGGGCTTGCGGTTGACTGCAGTCAACCGCGGTAGGCCGAAAAAATCCTGCGCACTGGGACGCTACTTGTTGTGGGATCTGTACCTTGCAGAGCGTAAAGCAGAGAAACTCTTGA